>VZRV01004453.1:25657-183098 GCA_013398115.1 Falcunculus frontatus | reverse complement strand
CCCCCACCAAAAGAAACCGGCCCAGAGGTTCCTTATTGCCACCTTCAGAGCCTGTAAATCTCTCTGCCTCGGGAAAAACAGCCCTGCACCAGCACGACTGCAGGATATTTGTGGTTCGGCAGATACATAAAACTTATAAAAAGATGCTGTCCGAGAGCAAGACAAAGCTCAGGACAGGACTAAAAGGATATGTCGATGTTGATTTTAGTAACTCTGTCTATATTGTGGGCAACACCAGCACCTAGCAAGGCTCCATCTCTGACACAAAACAGGTTGACTCTCCCCCTCCAGAAAAATGCTGCTTTTAGATCTCTACTGAAAAATTAAGGATTAACTGAGTTTTCGTGAGAGGTCCTGAAAGAAAGGGAGGTATATACGTGAGGAAGTAACGAATAATAAAGCTACAGCTTCTCCAAAAGTGTATCTCAACATTGAGGAGACCAGTATAATTGCAATGGCAGGGTTGTAATTGCTGCTTTGGGAAATTTACCCTGCTCAAATGACACTACCTATTTTACTTTCAAACACATGTCAAAAAGTCAATCCCAAAAAGACCAGTTAAGAACAAGCTGTTAACATATTAAGTATATGGGATTTGAAGCCTCTAAAACCCACTCAACAATAATTCCCTTCTTCAGCACCAATCAAGAGGAAATTTGCCTAGATTGAATTAAATGTAAATTGCTCTGAAGGAGGAAATTCTCCTCTGGCGGACACACAAAGTACGAGAGGCACCGACACTCTGGAGAAGGGGGCAGCCCGGGGCAGCTGCCCCTCACGGCGCTGGGGGGACACGGCTCCGGCCCCTCGCGATCCCTCCTTCCTCCAGGTAAGAGGCGGGCGGCTGCAGCAACCCGAGCCGGAACAGCAATTACGGTCTTAACGCCCCGAGCCGTCTGCCGTAGGGAATTGCTGGGAAGAAGCAGGTGAGCGGTGCAGCCCCCGTCAGCGGCCCCCCACCCAGACAAGGGGAAAACAGGGATCAAGGCTAGTGCGAGGCATCGCGGCCGGAGTCCCCGCACAGCCCAGCACGGCCCAGCACGGATCCCGTCCTTCCTCCGCCTTACGCTTGCCCGCAAGGCTGTGTCCATCCCGACACGTCCCGAGGCCAACCCCGGCCTTGTCGCCCGCCTGCGCTCCGGGGCATCGGAGGGACGGGGAGGACACGGGGGTCTCAGGGTGTGCAGAGAGTGGTGCCCGGGCCACGGCCCATCGTTCGACGTCCGTTCTGGGGACCGCAGGACATTCTCTTCCTCCGTGCCCCGCAGCTCCCGGCCGCGGAGGTACCGTCGTGAAACAGCCCCTGCCTTGCTCTCCTCAAATGGAGCCGCGGTGGCTTGAGGCCGCATCGGCCAGGTCACAGCGCCGCGGGCAAGGATGCCTCCCTCCATCCCTCCTTCCGTCTCCCCAGCTCTCCCTCCCTTTCTCCCTGGGCTCCCAGCCCTTCCTCCCTGCTCTCACTTCCCCCCAAGAGGTTTGTCCCGGGCCGCCGACTGCGGGGGGAGACACTGCCATTTGCCGGTTCCTGGGCTGGTACCCGAGCAGTGGGGGTCGGGCTTCCCTGCCTCGCTGGAGGCTTCTCTCCATTAGCAAGCCCGAGACCTCCTGCCTCTCTCCCCTTGCCCCGGAGAAGGGCAGTGCTGGACCTCCGAAATGGAAGCTGCTGCACGGGTCCCTCCTCTGAGGGACGAGCGGCCTGGCCGCTAGCTCCCGGGGGTGGCAGGGACGGAGGAACCCTTGGCTTCTCTGGGGTGTTATTTCGGTAGCGGCTTCTCAGTCACCAGTCGAGTCATCCCCAGGCCGGCGGAAGGAACGGGACCTTGTCCTGAGCCCGAACTGTCGGATGGTGGGGTGGGCGGGAACACAGAAAGTCCTGTACCCACCGCAGTCCCTCTCATCTGCCCGACCACCCCCGCTTCGCTGTAAGGACGAACACCCGCTGGCGCTGTCCACCCCGAACAGGGCCGTCAAGCTTCTATTAAATACCTGGGGATTGTCTCTGTTTAGGTGCATATATACCTATACAGAATGTGTGAGCTGTATATTCCTTCGCGTATCTATGCCACCCCTGAGTTCTTGGTATTTGTGTTGTGCATGTATTATATAAGGACACAGACGCTGTACTTAGTGTATATGCAGACTACATATGTATATCTATACAAAAATATATAAATAATGCTTCAGATTTAAAAGGCGCTCCTTCTTCCTACCTCCTTTTTCTTCTCTTCCCCTGCCCCAGGTTTTGAATCATCCTTTTGCTCCCAAGCACTCGTTCCATTTGGCCCGGGAGGTTTCTGTATCCCCACGCGCTGGTCTCGCCGTCTGCTCGTTGCAAGTTCCCCGCTTATTTGTCTACTGTGTTTTCCGAAAGCTCACCGCCACCTGACCTTGTTCTTTAAAGCAGTGAGCAGTCCCAGGAGCAGTCCCAGGAGCAGAGCAGCCATTTCCCTCCCTCTCTCAGACACACACACGTACGCACGCACAAAGAGCTCGGGCTGGAAAGTGGCAAGGAAACAAACAGCTTCCCCTCCAGCCGCTTCTTCTGCAGCACCTTGTTTGATAAACACCCTGGCGCTTGCCCTTGAATTGGGTTTCACATCCCTATTTAGCACTTGGACAATGATTTTAGATGATGTCATTTAAAGCCAAACAAGAAAATTGATCTCGGATTTGCTTGGCCTCTAAAGCCTGGTTAAGCAGATTGCAAATAATAATAATAAAAAGAGAGAGGGAGGGAGGCAGAGGGGAGAGAGGCGAGAAGGAGGGAGAGCCACCTCCTTCCCTGGGCGGGGGAGGCGCGGGCGCCAATGAAAAGTAGCCGCTTGCTGGGGGGGGGAAAAAACTTTTTCCTGTTGACTGTTGGAAGCGAATTGAGCAATTATCTAGTTTACCTTCTCCTCTTGGAAGTTAACGATTGGCGAGATCTTGGCTGCGTTATTGACACAACACTTTCTATTGATAGAAATAAGTAGCGATTGTCCCGAGTCATTGGTGCGCCAAAGTAAACTGTGATGGGCTGGCATGAGTCCACTGGACTGAGAAGGCTGGTTCCGCCGGCGGAGGCTGTGGTGATGGTGGCGGCGGAGATGCTGGTCTCTCTCCTCGGAGATCAGTAACAAGAAAAGAGGCAGAGAAAGTGAAAGAGAGAGAGAGGGGAGAGAAAAAAAAAAGGAAAGGAAAAAAAAAAGAGGCGTCTACCAGAGCGGCTCAAACCGGGAGAACAAATGCAATTCAACCATGGACAATAGTGGCAACCACACGGCGACCAAAATCCTAGCGACTCCTCCGTCCAGAGAAAGCCTGTCTGCCAGGAGCAACATGATCAGCACGCCCAAGCCACTCGCCTTCTCCATTGAGCGCATCATGGCGCGGACTCCAGAGCCCCGCTCCATCCCCGTCCCGCAGCTCCTCCATGGCTCCGTGGCCAAAGGCGACCCCAAGCACCCGCTGCACCTCAACTCTTCCATCCCCTGCATGATCCCCTTTGTCCCGGTGGCGTACGACACCCTGCCCAAAGCGGCGGTGGCCGGAGCGGAACCCAGGAAGGCTCACTTAGATTCCTCTTCCTCGCCCTCCTTTAGCTGCGGCGATCTCTTGAACTGTGCCCTGAGCTTGAAAGGAGATTTCCCCCGCGATGCCCTGCCCTTGCAGCAGTACAAACTGGTAAGACCCCGAGTGGTCAATCACTCCTCCTTCCACGCCATGGGAGCCCTGTGCTACTTCAACCGAGGCGACAGCCCCTGTCACCCGTCCTCCAGTGTCAACATCCACCCGGTGGCTTCTTATTTCCTCAGCTCTCCCTTGCACCCGCAGCCCAAGGCTTACCTGGCGGAGCGGAACAAGCTGGTGATGCCGACCGTGGACAAGTACCCGGCGGGGGTGGCCTTCAAGGACTTATCGCAGGCTCAGTTGCAGCACTACATGAAAGAAAGTGCTCAGATCCTCTCGGAAAAAATCGCCTATAAGACGTCGGAGTTCAGCCGCGGCTCCCCGAGCAGCAAGCCCAAAGTTTTCACGTGTGAAGTTTGTGGAAAGGCAAGTAGCGGCGTAGCCCGCCTCCCTTCCCCAGCCTCCTGTCCCCGTCCGTCTGTCCGCCGGTTGTCGGTCGCTTGCTTGCTTGATTTTAAACGACGGCTCCCCCTCGACACTCTTACCTTCTAATCGCAATTTTTTTTTTTGTCTGCTTTCTCTTCCAAGGTATTTAATGCCCATTATAACTTAACGCGCCATATGCCGGTGCACACGGGAGCCAGACCCTTTGTTTGCAAAGTTTGCGGGAAGGGCTTCAGACAGGCGAGCACGCTCTGCCGGCACAAGATCATCCACACCCAGGTGAGCCCATCCTCTGTCCTTTCCTCCCTGCCCGAGACCGTCCGCTCACATTTTTCGGGGAGCTCGGCGCTGTCCGGCCGCTCCGAGACAGCGGCGTGCGGAGCGGCCAATCCGCAGCCGCGGGGAGATTTCGTTTGCCCCAAGCGCAGTAGGTACTGCGGGGTGCCCCGCACCAGCGGCTGCGAGCCGTCAGTTAAACACACAGACTCCACTAACCAGCTCATAAACCCCGCAAAACAGAATACAGACCCCGCAAGACGGCCAACAAGCCGTGACTTGGTGTTTGCTTCCCTCCAGGAAAAGCCACACAAGTGCAATCAGTGCGGCAAAGCTTTTAACCGGAGCTCGACCCTGAACACGCACACGCGAATACACGCCGGCTACAAACCATTTGTCTGTGAATTTTGTGGAAAAGGATTTCACCAAAAAGGTACCGGTCTCCAGCACCCACTCTCTTGCCCGGCTTCCCCCTCCCCAAGCCAGGTCAAGTGTCGGGACAATTTGCGACAGGGCGGGTGGTGAGGAGTTAATTTTGTTCCCAAGTTTAATTATTAGATATTTAGGTTAATTTGAAGTACGGCTAGCCCCGACACATGTTCTGACCCACGGAGCGGGGCAGAAGTCTCGTCCTGGGGGGGAGCGCGGGGCAGTCGTTCCACGGGAAGCGCCTGTTCTCCCCGCACCGCAACATGCAGCTTCCAGCGCGGTTCGGCAAACGAATTTTCCACTGATTTCCCTCTCCAAATATAAGAATTTTGCTACTTTCTCTTCCCGCGTTGCTGTGAAGTCTAAACCCAGGGGTTTTATTTCTACAACTGTCGTGATTTTGATTTATTCGATCCTTTCCTTGTCGTCTGTTAACAGCCGCGGGGAGGATGGGGAGAAGGTGGGTATTTGCGGTCATTTTATCCTAAAACTGAGCTCTGGTGATGGGACAGAATTTGGGGATTGTTTTCCTCGTCTTTGCAGTGTCCGTCTTTCAAATTCAGGTCCATTTGCCCTTCTTGTCTCATTCCCAGGCAATTACAAAAACCACAAGCTGACTCACAGCGGGGAGAAGCAGTTCAAGTGCAATATCTGCAACAAGGCTTTTCACCAGGTGTACAATCTGACCTTCCACATGCACACCCACAACGACAAGAAGCCCTTCACCTGCCCCACCTGCGGCAAAGGCTTCTGCAGGAACTTTGACCTCAAGAAGCATGTCCGTAAGCTGCATGACAGCTCCCTGGGACTGCCCCGGCCCCCTGCCGAGCTGGGGGGGCCGGACCCGCTGCCCCCGCCCGGGCCGCTGCTGCAGGGCCCGCCGCCGCTCCAGTCGTGAGGGGCGGCCGCCGGCTCCGCCGGTGCGAGCCCCACCGCCTCTTTGCATGCACCTGTTAAGCGGTTTTGTGTATTATGCTCTATATCGCCACTAACGTTAATGGGACAGTTTGTTTCCACTCCTTTTTTAAAATTTTCCTTTGGTCTTTAAAGACTATTTTCTTTTGTTGTCGTTGCATCTCAGGTGAAGAGATGGTTAAAAAAAAAGAAAAAGCGCCAAGCCAATTTCTGCTGTATTTATTTGGGAATCTGTATTACCCGACCCGGGAACGCTGCACCACTTTAATTATTTCGATGTATATATATTCCCCTTGTGTTGATCCTGCCCTGCCTCCGCTGCCTGCTGGTAATCCCACCCTTCTTGGTTTCCTCCTCTCTCTTTCCCCCTGAATATCGTGTCTATATGGACAGACCTGTTCTCTGTGTACGGATTTGAATTTCGCATTGATTCTTGCACATGGAGAAAAAAAAAAAAAAAAAAAAGAATTCGTTGACCTGATGGAAATAAACCTTTGCCAAGGAGTGACTGAGACGGCGGGGGCTGCGGCGCGGACGGGCGGGCGGGGAGCGCGGCTTTGGCGCTGCCGCACGGCAAAGCTCTTCTTCGTCCTTGCCAAAACACTGAAACAACCGCTAAAGACCTTTAATTAAGAGGGGTAATTAGTTCGAATTGATCAAAGCAGGGTTGTTATGTTATTAGCTGCTCAGCAGACTCTGCCAAGCCGAGCCTTGAAAGCGAATCCCGCCCGTCTGTGGGCGCCTGAGGAGCGGCGGGAGGGGGGGTCTGGGATTATACCGCTCCCGGGGTAACCGAACCAGGCATGGAAGACGGGTGCTTACCCTCGGGGAAGGGCGGGAAGGCCCGCTCACCTCCCTCTGGTCCCTCAGGACTGTGCCCGCCGCCCCCCCGTCAGGCTCGAGGGTTCTTCCCGGCCAGGGGACCGGGCCGTGCTTCACTCTGGGGTAGGGCCCGAGGTCGGCGACGCGGGGCAGTCCGGGGAGAAGCGAAGGGTGCCCCACAGGCACTGGGGGTTTGCCCCACTCGGGAGACCTGTAAGGAGCCTCTGCGGGTCTGTCCCAGGGTGAGCCCTGCAAGAAAGGATGATATGACACCCCGGGTTTCACCCAGATCTTGTAGCACCTGGAGCCCTCCCACGGTTTTGGCTTTTGGTGAGGAGCGAGGTGCCGTGGTTAAAATCGTGGCTAACGCGTTACACCCAAGAGAGGGATATCGCCTTGCAGCCGGCTCTCCCGCTGGCCCTCCTGGGACGGCCCCGCAACAAGCAGGTGTGGTCCTCAAGTTGGGGCCGGCGGCTCTGGTCTCCACCGTGCACCTTTGAAAGCGGCTGAGAGGGGAAGTGCATCTCTCTCCTTTCACACGTCTCGGATTACCTCGGTAATCTCTTGAGCAGGAGGCTCTGCGTGTAAAAAAAGCAAAGCAACAGGTCAGATTCACAGCTCGGGCAGACCCCGCGGCACCCGACAGGATTCAGCCCCTGGGGGGGTCCGCGTCTCGTCTGCTCCAGGGGAAAACCGGCCGATGATTTGGATGGAGCGACCTCCGCGCACCCGCTGGCTGTGCAGCGGCTTGGGGCCTCTCTCTGGAGAGGGTCTCCCCTTCGGAGACCTTGGGGAAACCGGGTGCCGCTCCTCACTTTTCCCGGGGACTGTGGCAGCAGGAACAGCAAGAATGGGAGGTGAGAAACCCCTCCAGTGACCCCGGGTAAGCTGGAAGTCGGGATGAAGCGGGGTAGGGAAGAGAGGCTCCTGTAGAGCTGTGGCGACAAAGCAGGTGTCCTTTGAGGATCCATCCCTATGGGCACTTCTCTTCAGCTGTGCTCGTATCCTGGGACTAGAAGAGTGTCATTCTAGCTTGAACACAGATAAATTTTTCCCGAATCAGGTGGCTGCAGTGTGTTGCTAGTTAAAAGGAAAACTTTTGCAACACAAAATGAAAGATGTCCAAAAGATCCCGCTGAATTGATGCAGGTGTGCCATTCCTCTGAGCTTCTGCTTGAAAGAAATAATTCAAAGTGGAACCCCAGCTTGCTTTTCTTATTGCTGAGCAAGTGTGATACTACAAGGTACTGCAGCTACACTTGGCTTTGCTAAGTATCTTAATTTTACAACTATTTTAAGCAGTTCAAAATTATTCAAATGCTGTAGGAATACTGGAACAGTCACAAAAGTATTTTATATGAAAACAAAGGGATGTGAATGTAAATATATGGTGAAACAAAAGGGAATATAATCTGGCCATCTTGTGATGCGCACATAACATGAGTTTAAAATCAAACATACATGAGGCCTGATGATACTACTGGAGAGTATGTGCACTGGTTACCCAGATGTCTTGCAATCCTGTGCTCAATTTTATTCCTTCAGATTGTTTTCTAAGTGCCAGGAGAAATGAGGGCTCAGTCCTCCCCATGCAGTAGCTGTAATTTCCCCCTTTTTCATGGGTGTAGGAGAGAGAATTTCCAGTGTTGCTTGACCGCAGACTATTTACAGGTTAATAAACAATAATTTTTTTTTGCCTTTTCTCCTTTAAAAGATCTGCAGTTGCTGCATAATCTGAGTTCTTCTATGTCTTCCTGCTGAAGAACAATATTTTGCTAAGGAACGTGAATGCAAGGGTGACCATGTTTTGATATGGAGTGGAAATGAGGCACTCTAGCTTTATTCCAAGGTGAAGCAGAGAAAGTAAGTGATGAGCATGGATAAGCATTTCTCTTCCTGGATTTCTTAGGGTAAACAATACAGATGTGGGACTTAATAGGGAGATGAGGATAGCTCATTTGTTATTTCACTATATAAAACCATGTTTGTGTCAAAGACTAGTATTAATTCATGTCTTGGAAGGTCTGCACAGAATTACCTTTCATTTCCCCTCTTTCAAGATTAATCTCAGGTCAAGTGAATTTCTAATTAATGGTCTGAGTCAATTCAAAGCCGTTGAAATCATCATGAGAGACAAAAGCTATAATTTGATGCATATCCAAAGTGTAGAACTATTAACAGCTCTCCTTACTACAGACAAGATTTATAATTATAAAAGTTTTTAAAATGTGAATAATTTTGATAGGAAAAATGGAACCATCTGTACCTAAAGGAAAGGTTATGTGTTCTCATTTCTGTGTGCCAATCAGCATCATTGCCATATTATCCATATTCTGTTTGACAACTGGTCAGCCTCATTCTACCAGTCCCTCATGGATGCTGAGAGGAGAAGAACCTTGGCGTGTCTCAATCTGCTAAAATCCAGAGCAGCAGAGCTGAGCATTAGCATCCTGTCAACAGCGTAGCCCACCCCCCATGGATCACAACAGCTTCCCTTCAGTGCTGAATGAAAGAGAGACAAGTCTGGTGCCTATGGGACCCTGGAGCAGAGAGCCCGTGTAAAGGAGGACCTGTTGCCCTCTACTCTCATCCCCACCCAGGAGTTCTCAGATGGGACTGAATTTTTCTGTGCTTGTCAGATGCCGCAGTTTTGTTAACATGTGTCAATGCTGAAAGTGTTATGTATCTGAAAGAGCTACCAGAATTACCAAAGCTGTTGTATATTGCTGTAGAAATAAAATACAGCACAGCAGGATCTTCTCACAGCATCAAAGTTCCTTCTGAAGCTGAAATGGTACTGACTTAGTTTTGCTAGTGCCTTATTCATGACCAGACACTCCTCAACAACAGGAAAAATATCCTCTCCCTCGCCCCCCCACCTCCCCCCCCCCCAAAAAAAAAAGGAAAAAAAGACAAAGATATTAGTAATAATGTTTAGGGGGCATGGGGGGTGGTTTTTGTAGGGGGGGTGGTGGTGTTTTGTTTTTTTTTTTTTTTAAAAACCCCCATGCATGCCATAATGTAAACCAAATCCACAGCTTTTTAATAGCTTCCAAAATCATTCTGTGCTTCCTGGGAAGTTATAGAGAAATCCAGCATATCTCAAGGTACCCAAAATTAATATTGGACAATATTTAGTCAAGAAAGTATTTTTAAAATAATTTTAATTATGATTTTAATCACTCTTTTACTCCCAGTCTTTATAAACACAATGATGAAAAAGGAGAGATTAAACAAAGTTCAATAAATTCACCTGGAGCCATCTCAAATGAAGGCATGTTGGTCGCAGTTTAGTAGCAGGATAGTTTATTTGGACAGCACTTGAAAACTAGCAATTAGGAAATGCTCCTACTCTGTACCTCCTCTGGCCTACTTACAACGGGACAGTCACCATTTTGTTCTTTGGAGCTTGGTAAAGAAAAAAGGGACCTAATTTGCTCCTGAGATTTTGACATGCTAATATCAAGTAGTTATAACTCTTCAATTCTGTAAATCTTTCCACCCACTGGCTGTTTAGCTACTGATCTGATCAGATACCATCCTTATGGAGGGAGAACTGTGTTGTACCCTGCTGGCCACTGTAGTAGTAACTGTTCAGTAATAATACCACCTCTTCTGCAAAAGTAGTGGCAGCTATAGCTCCACTCCATGCTGGGTCCCCCTTCTCTTCCTGGCCCAAGGCTACAGGCTGGATGACTTCTGGATGACCTCTTAGGGTCTGCAAGCACACTGTGACCCTCTGCAGCAGTTGGCTGGACTCACCCTTAGTCCCGTGAGTTTGCAGAAAGTCCTTTTGCTTCAGCAATCTGCAACTCTTGGAATATAAAACTTCTCTTTTAAAAACTTCTGGTTGCATTATGAAGTCTACATTACAAGGTGTGTCTATCTTTGGTTCTCCTTTGAAGCTTCCATGGAAATTATTTAATGGCTTCACTGTTCAGTCACTCTGTTGTAGTCAAATCCTTGCCTATTTGTTCAGGCACAATATTAAATCCAGTAACCATGCCCATGGAAATATGAAAACTCCTCCCTTTCTGTGTTTGAGATGGTTAATATTTCACCGACATTATTATTTGAATTCTAAAAAATTATCTTCAGTTATCAACGAATTAAAATACATAGAGAAGCTGCTTTTCTGGGGTGTTTTTCTGAATAATTATATGACAAATTAATACACAGTAAATTTTATTTTGTGTGCAAAATGGAAGAGCAACACTTGGCAACTTATCTGCAACAGTACAGGTAAGTTAAGTATTTATTTTCAGGGATTGGACTATAAGATTCAGTTGCAGACTAACACAACATGCAAGAGAAACCTTGATTCAAAATACTTTAGCTTATAGGGATTAAATACAACAGATGGCACAAAAAGAAACCTTTTCAAAATATTTCTAAACCACCTGTTAACCTCTTGATATTACCATGAAACAGCTGAAGAGTGTATACCTCCACATAAAAACCTTGCCTAACTCAGATTTTATAAAAATAACCTTGAACAAGAACTTTCTTTCTAAACAAAAATAATGAAAAACCTTTGGACATTAAATAAGTTCAGACGAATTTTTTTTTCTGAACAAGCAAGAATTTGTAAAGCAATGCCTGCTGAAGAAGTTAAACAAAATCTGAACCACAATATATTTGAACCACCAGAAAATAAAAGAGAAATGAAAATCTTATTTTTTAATCTAGTATATTTTAAAAGGAACAATATATTTCCTCTTAAAATGAGGAATGCAAGAATCACATAACCATTCTTTTGTTTGCCAGCAAATACATTAATCTGCATATCATAAACAAGAATATGTTTTTTAAAACCACTTTAGGCTGCTTTAACTGAATACTAAAAGATAAGGGCCAATGGTGGCTTATGTCCTATAATGCTACTTCATTGCATGAAGCAGTGCAAGAGATAGAGTGGATTTAATTTAGATGACATTTTCAAATTCATGGCATACATTTCAAATTTATTGAGTTTGAAAAGCTGCAGTAGCACTGGCTAGAAATTTTAGGTAAAGATCAAAACAAATTCATAATTACTTTTGTGGGCAACGTGTAATTATTATGATTTCGTATAATGAAGTCATGGACTGTTTTGATCTGCAAGTTCTTAGAAGCAGAGACACCCTTCCCTACAAGCAGTGTTTCTCCTGCTCTTGTGGAGTGTGCTGCTTCTCACATACCCTTAGAAATTCAGTGTACAGTTACACTTTCTTTGTGAAAATAGCAAACTATATAAGGATTATAAGTAAAGCAGGGACTGAGTTACCTGAAACAAAACTGCCACAAGACAGGCAGCTGAGTCCTCATCAATGCAAAATTTATATTTCTTGAAAAAGCAATCAGCAATTTTTCTGAATCCTGCCTGTTGCTGAATGTTATTGCACTGCAGACTGACTTGTGAAAGTTACAGTGTGCAAAGATCTACTTTAATTTATGCAAGAAAATGAATACAACACAGCCAAATTGCATTTACTTAATTTAACTTACATCTCTCTCTATACTAATTACAGAGGGTGTTACTTAAGAAAGTCTTTTTCCTGAATAATTTTTTGTAGAAATTTCTTTGACAAATCAGCATTTATAAATCACTGTAGAAGTTTACAAGTAGATGTTGACAAAACATTAATATAAAAACTTGCTCTACTGGGAGGAATTTTCTTCAAACCAGAGATAACCAGCTTAAGGGCAAGGAAGAGTCTGCTGGGTTGGGTTGCCTGCGGGAGTCAGGCTCACATTCAAAGGCTCCTTCTGCTTCACGTGCTTTCAAGCACTTTAGGAGCACCTGTCCTGTATTATAAAATCAGAGTATCTACCCCTGCTTTCCTTGGACTGCTTCTCTTTGCATGAATGTCAAAAAGTCATAAGACCAGGGAGGGAGTGGGAAATTGGATGGGGGTCCCAAATCTGCAGCATGTGATTGGTCCTGTGGCAGGTGTTCAGTACCTAGTTTACAAGAGAAATGCCTTTTTAGAAGTGGCTTAATTAAAAATTATGTTACTATGCTTGAGCAACTCATAGGCAGGTATAAATAATTTAATTTAATTTAATGTGGTTGTCAAACATCTCAGGGGCCTTCCCCAGTCCCCAGATTTTTGATATTCCAGATTCTGGGAATTAAGTGTCAAAAAAGGACTGTTAGTTACTCAGAGTCGGGCTGCAACACTTTTGAAAGATCTTGGTTTCACCCTAGTGCACAAATGAAGATAAATTCTGGAATTATGAGATTATTTGTTAACCAGCATTCCTGCCTTCCCAGTCAGTTTTGTTGGTCATGTTCTTCGTACAAGCCATCTGCTTCTTTTACAGATCTCTTCAGCTTTTTTGTTTTCATTTCCTAAGGAGCGTGAAGCACCAGTTTGTAAAGTGTCCCACTGTCTTATCCAAGCTTTAGATACAGTTACTCCCTCACCCCTTTTTATAATCAAGTTGTTGCTACATGCCACATGGAGTAATTAGGTTATGAATAATTTTGTTTTCCAGATTTTTGTTTTCCTGTTAGCAAAGTTCAATTCAGAAAAATGTTGCTCGAGGTCTGAGTCAAAGCAGCCTGTCTACCTTGGGCAATGCTTATGACTTTGGGCATCCTAACAGGAAGTAAAAGAACATAAATGTCTGTATTTTCTATACCATCAATGGAGAGAGGTAGGTGCCTCTAGCAACATGAGAAAGGGACTCAGTCCCTACCTTGGTAAGTACTATCTTTAGTGCAGATAGTCTGCAGTTCTAGCAGCCTCCTGAAACAATCTAGTTGCTGAAGCATCATTCTCTATTATGTCTTTTGGGTGAAAAAGATGAAATCCCAGCATATGGTGATAGTGACTACTTTTTTGCATAATAATTTGGTGTCAAGGTTACTTATCCACATAGCCTGAAGCTGTATCCTGCTTTGCTTGGCTGACTCACAACACCAACATCTGCATTGTAGGAGACCATCCTAGTCCTTTGGCCATGGAGTATGTTGAGTGAAAGCACTCTCCAAGCCTCCTAGTTTGCTCTGCATCTGACGTGAAAACACTAATGTGGCCAGGAGGACAGTGAGCAAAAAGGACTCCTTCCCCTGCCCTCCTGGGTCAGGTAATCAGGGGGAACAGAGCTGCTGTTCTAGCTGAGTGTTGTGGAACACACATGGAGTTTTCAATCAGTTCTGGAAGCAGGGATGAAATCCCAGTCCTGCTACCTAGTCAGTATGTGGTGTAATCATTGGCAACTCTGTGTCTTGCATTCTTGGCTGCACAATGTCTCATTTTAAAGAGAGATGAAAAATACTGTCATGCGAAATATTGCGTGGCTTTCTTGTTTTCAGCTTTTCCCTTGGATCTGAGTGTGTGTTGAGCAGACTAAGTACTTCTTCCTGCTGGATGAGCTGAATTCTGACAACTGTTAGATTTCATTATCAAACTCTACTCTTGCTTGCACCTGGTAGATTTTAAGAAGCCTTCAGCTTCCATCAGTGCAGGCTGGAATGACTCTTTCTGGAGCCCATGGTTGTGGTTGTATTGAACTGTGAAGATTCTCCAGCCTAGCAAAGTGCCTGGACAGATAGGCTGTACCTGCTGCAGGTAATGTCAAAGCAGTTGTTATTTCTAATAGTTATCACAGCTGAGGGAACAGAAAAGTTCCAGATTCTTCAGTGCAGAAAAACTAAATGCATAGGAGACTTCTCCCATCTCTTTAAGAAATATCCCCAAATTAATTTGATTTTATTGAATTGTTAAATCTTTACAACTGTTTGGGATAATCAGGAAACCTATTCTTGGTTTGCTTTTGAAAAAATATCTTCCTTGGAGAGGAGTTTCTTTTGGATACCTTTCCAACAAAAATTAGTATTTGAAAATAATAGCAGTGGAACATAAGTGTATTTACCTAGCAAAGGCTAGCATAAGAAAATGTGGCTATATAAACTTTCTCGTATTTCCCACTTTGGTTTCTATGAATTCACATAAAAGGGAATGCTTCTTGCTTTATACATGAAACATTTGTAACAAGTGAAGAGAACCTTCCTGACTCTTGGATACCTACCGCTTTCTTCAAACGTTTGAGAGCCACCATACCCTTTTACCCATCCCTGGGAAGCCAAGAGGAGTCTCATGTTGGTCTCAAGACTGCTGGGGCTGGATCAGATACGAAGCAGAGAGCGAGATGAGCTGGTGGCAATGACTACAGACAGACTCCTTCCTGCTTTCTTGTCTCTTCCCCGCTCTGGGGACCTGAATTAACTGGCATCCCACGTGCCAGGGTAAACTCACTGTAGTCATCTGACACCTCCTCAATGTGGCAGCTGCCCTTGTAGGCATGTGCTCCCCTCTCAGTGAAGAACTGCATTTGGAGACCCTTGATGTCAAGCCCTGAGGCTTCTGCCAGGCTGTGGTGCTGAAAAGGCAATGTAAAATTATATTGTGCTGATCCCACCGAGGGTTTCTGGAGCTCGGAAGAGAGATTTTTTTTTTTTTTTTTTGTGCTGAAGATTGGCTTTTGTTTTTTTTCCTGAGACTGGAATTTAAATCCTATTAAATGGAATTAAAAAAAAACCCCAAACCAACCCTTCTCTCCTTTGAGCCCAACTTGTCAGGTAAATAAAATTTTTAAAGACAAATATCCTGTGTTTTCAGCAATCTAAAAAAGTAAAAAATGGTTTATGGTACCTCCATTTGCAACTAATAATTTTCCTTTTCCAAAGGGCTTTCCAAGCTATCAGGAACACCATATCCAAATTGATCTGGATGTTCGCAAGTATCTTGTAGTTTTACTCTGTTACTCTTTCTAAAAAATCTGGTGACACACCATAGTATTCTGTGTTACTGTAAAATGATTTATTCAGTATGACCAGCAGAAAATCTTCATAATTTAGATACAGATTTTTTTAATCCACTTCTCAAATTTTATATAATACTGAAAACTGCTGGGAATTTTTTAATAAAATGACTTACTTTTATTAAAAGTTCAGACAGAAGCTTCATGGAACTTACATTTTGCCACCAACTTCAGTTGAATCAGTGTGAGACATGGATATTTGAAAGACGTTTATATGGATATGCTCAAATATTATCCCCTTTGGTATGTAATTGTTTTGGGAAGATGTTATATTAAAATCCAAATATAAGCACTCTGAAGATAGAAAGAGAGAAAGATGAAGGTGTGCCCCAAAAATCTAAATATTTCATTTATACTGGTAAAAAATCAGAAAATCACAGAATAATTTGAGTTGAAAGGGATCCACAAGGATCATCAAGTCCAACTCTTCAATGAATGCCCATAAGGGGGTTGAACCCACAACCTTGCCATTATTAGCACTATGCTCCGACCAACTGAGCTAAAATGTTTGGGCATCAACAATTATGGGTATAATAAGTAAGGAACACAGTGTTTCCCACCCATAAAATGTTACCTTGTTATAGTCTATTTCAGAATGTGCTGCTGAATAAATATTTATGGCTAATCCTGCATTTTTGGGGTTAGTAGTCTGATCTCTTCAACAGATATCTGGGCAGTGTCATTCCACTGCAGATGTACCATGCAATCGGCCTCATACTCACAGTGGGATACTGCTGCTAATTGCCACAGTTGTAGCTCAGAATAAGGTAGCAGGTTCTCAGTGAAACAGAAACAAATTAAGATTAAATTTAAATGAATCAATCAGAAAAAATCCCAATTCCACAACTGTCTGTTGCTTTTATAGTTCATTAGCTATTAACACTGATAACACTGTAAAAGAATTGCTAATTTTCCTGGGACATATTGTACATGCTATTATCCAGCAAAAGGGAGTGTTTGAAATGTGAGTTGATTCTTAGGAACGTAACTCAGGTTGTCTTTGAGCTTTCTGCTGATAGATTCCTCAAGTATTCAAGTTTTTTGGTGTGCACTGCCAAGACTGAGCCCCCATGTGATCCTCGGGAGTGAGTATCATTTCCGTTTGTTTTGTTTATTTGCTTTCCCAAGCCAGGAGATTTTCTTGGTTGATGACATACAAAAATATGCAAGGATTCAGTATCTATGAGTTGAGAAAGTATTTTGTTATTGGCTCCTTCTGACCGGAACCTTCATCACACCAGTGAAAGAACCTGTTGTCAAGGAAGACAGATGGAATCCAAAACTGTGGGTTGATTTTTAAATCCCAGTCTGACCACTAATGCTATCATTTTCTATTTGTCCATATTAAAGACAAAAGTGGGTCATAATAAGATATCCTTGAATGATAGACTCTCTTAATTAAGAGGAGCATGCTCCTCATGATAATGAGCTGGGTGACTAGAACACCTGTTCTAGCTATAAAACTGTAATACAAAACAGACCCCTCCCTGCTTTGAAGGAACAGTCCGTGTTAGGCTTTTGCACTGGAATTACACTGATGATGTGTAAGACTGTAGCTAAGCAGAAAGAAACTTGGCATGTAAGACTAGACATAGGAGAAAATCTTCATTGTTAAAGTTACTGACAGATCCTGTCATCTCTGTGAAATCCAATTGAACTAAATCTTTGCTTGATGATTTAGATGTGAAGGGCAGAGATTTAAGCAATTGTTTTCTGTGGCTGGTAATTGAAAGCAAACAGTGGAAATTCAGTGGGAGGTTTTTGGGAAAACCCAAGATTAAAAACCTGTTTTTCTCATAATTTCCCTTTACATAAGTAGGTAATTTTTACTCCCCACCCCCTTTCTCCCTCACACACACATAAGGAGGAAAAAAGTACTTTTTGTATACTCATTCAAGTCTGTAGCCGTACAGTCATTTTGGTCTGGAGCTTTGTGCATTCCTGTACAGGCCTGTGTCTTACCCACCACCCAGCCTGAGTCCCTGGTTCTGTCAGGTACCCTTGCACATGAGCCCTCAGCTTCCATGAAGTTCTCTTTCTCAATGCAGCATCAGAATGGAAATTGTTCATAAATAACACTGTCATGAAGCCATAGACCCTCCTTTAGCAAAAGGAAAACTCTGTACAGGTTTTGCACACAACCATGAACACTGGATAGCTCCAAAATAGTTGAACGGATCTGGGGGAACCCTCTTGGGCCCTGAAACTCAGTTGTTAGTCCAGTCACTAAACCTCCAGTGGTTTACTGAGGGCCAGACAAAAAATTCCCAAACACAGTCAAGGATTAGTATTGATCAGAGACCATTCCCACTGGGCAGGTTGGATGCAGCTACTCTATTTTTGGAGAGTTAGAAAATTTAATAATACAAATACAGGTTGTTTTTTGTGTTTTTCTTGCCAGCTAGGTTAAGTGCTTGCAAAGCAGTCCAGTGCATGTTTTATTTACTAATATAGAGGCAGCTTGTGCTTATGCAATTCAGGTGGTGTTTGAATGGAAGGGTTGGGTGTATTGCACAACTACAGGAAAAAATCCTGTGCTGGGTATATAGAGCATGCCCAAGGCTGCAGTCCACTCCTTATTTTTCTGAGGAGTGCTGAAGGGAACACTGGGTGGAAACTTAAAGAAGTCGCAAGTAGCTAGGACATCTTCAACAATACGGTCCACCCAGACATGGGACCGTGTTCTTGCTGCTGCATTGTGTGATAACACAGGCCTGTAGCAGCTTCTAGAATATTGTTATATTTATTTTTCTGTGTTTTCACTTCTCAGTATTTAGTGTCACTAATTCTGTAAAAAGTGATGGACCTGACTTAACATGCTGTCCTGGGTCGAAGTGCTTGCAGCAAGGGAAAAAGAAATATTCAAACTAAACAAGTATTATAAGCAAGACTTCAAAATACATTCATTTTTTTCAGGTATTTTGTCCAACAGATACAGAAAATTATTTGAAAGCACTTCTTCTGATGCTTTGTCTGACATTTATCTTTCCTAACAGAAACTGTTCACAGTCTAATTTTCCAGACTCCTCTTAAAGTCACTGAAGAGAAACAAACATTTCCAGAGCATGATCCATCTCCTCTAAAACTGATTTAATGAACTTTGCTTTAGATGTGCTTTTTCTTTTTCTTTCTTTTTTTAAAATTGTGTACAGAAGGATTAGTGATAATCACTTGGGTTATACGCCTACAATTGAAAGAAGCCAGTGCTAAACTGGCTGAATAACACCTTCCTGTGCCTTTGCAGTAGGCACATGGTCACATGCACCAGTTACCTAATTTCACCCGCCTAATTCTTCAGAAAATAGATGGCACTCAGAAATGCTATGACTAATTATTCTTGCTAATAACAGCAATACCCTCTGTTTTAAATTTTTTTTCTTCCAGCTGCGAGATGTCCTTTACCAGTAGATATTTTAGCAAACACATCATCCTTCATGTGCTCTGTTTGCAAGCATGTCTTCCTGCATGGAAAAAACAGACTTTTCCTTTAGTAGAATTTTCTTTCTGTGCCTTCTGTGTTATATACTCTCTTAATCAAACTTTCCAAAATATAATAATCTCATGGTATGAGCTAAACTTTATCTACCTTATTTCTCAACAGATGCATCTTATTTTCATTTCAACATCTATTTTAAATGTTTTTTTCCCCCCTTAGATCTGTTTAGATATTTGCATATGCTTTACCACAAAGCAGTTCCTAGTTTGTATAGTAGCCAGAAGGAAGATAGTTGCACTGCTTCTGCACTACTTTATTTTTGGAGATGTTCTTCATCTTTGTGCCCTGTATGACATGTTTTTCTGTTTGTCTGTGCCGGCTGCTAATGTAAAATGTTTTGCTTTGTATCACTTTGTACACAGCTTCCCTAATGATATATGTTTCTTTCCTGCATGATGTAATCCACATCTACTAGAAATCTTCAACGTCTTTGCCTTTGCTACTTGGTTCTGTTTCTATGTTAAAATGTCTGGTGCCATACTGCTGCATTTTGTGTGTGCATAATTATTTGCAGGTACTACCTTTCTGTTTCATACTATGTATTCAACTGGCGCTAGTGAGCATTTCTCTCTGCTCTTCTGAATAGCTTCTTACAGCTTTCCAATGTTTATTTTTTCTAACATGAAGTTGTCCTATGATAATGATTTCTTCTGTATTTCTTTTGAGTGTCATCCTCCTGTGATCTTTATCATCACCATGTCACATTTATCAGTGAAATAGCTATCTTGTATTAGTTGGTATAACTAGGTTACCCACTCACTAACTGCCTCTGTGGGTTCCTGTTACTCTCACAGAACACACTTCTTTGTATGAAGGGCCTTTTTCTTGACAAAACAATAAATGGCATAAACAACCTCTCTGATTTTTTTCCTCTCTGCTTCAATGAGCTTGCCGCTTGAGACCCTTGCTCTGCCAATATCTCTGTCTTTTTGCCCAATACTCTTCAGAAATTAGCAGCTTCTTGGATAAGAGACCATTTAGTTGCTTCAGATCCTGCACAGATTAACATCATTAACTCTTTCCACTTCATCTCTCTTCAGCAGCTTCTGTTTTCTTAAGTCCTTGAAGAACACATTTCTGGCACTAGTCTGCACAAGAACCATGGTCAGTTAATTTTTTTCCTACTGATACTATGACATCTTGATGAGGTCACTTAGAGCAATGGAGAAGTGTAGATGGATACTCTGAAAGGCCAGTGAATAATCAGAAATTTGAATAGCATAGAACTGTAGGTTCATTAAGGTTGGAAAGACCTGTAAGATCACTGAGTCCAACAGTTAAAAATGTTTTCTTGGACCTTGTTTCACGGGCTCCTACTGCAGCCCAAAGTCTCAGCTTATCCCCACTGCCCACATGTCGGGCATCTTCTACACTTGCCTTGGAGAGGGTCAGCTAGCTTCCCATCCAGTTAAGGTAAAACATGGGGGGATCCTGGTCATTATTGAGCTTTTCCACTACAGTTCATATGGATGCAAAAAGGCCCAGATCATGTCTCTAAATTTAGACTAAGTGGGACCTAGATTTGAGTGTGGTTACTAAAACTATATCAGAAATATCCTTTAACGAAAAACAAGCAAAACAGTGTCTTACAGCCACAATAATGCAGACTCTAAGCAGAGACAGTAATTTCCTAATACCTTAATAACCACAATTAAACACAAAATATGTGTGACAAAAACCAGAGGCTATGGAGGTTTATGCACAGGATGCTTGCAGAATTATTTGGCATGGGCATGCAACTTTTTTCTTTGCTTCCATTTCTAATGGAAGCAAATGACTCAATTTCTAATTTAAAATAAATTTTAGTAATAAAAATGACATGATGCAGAATCTTTGTGGAACAGAAGTAAATGATTGCTAACACATGAGAACTAAATCATGGGTATGTGGTCAGGATACTACTCATGCAAATGTAGCTGTTGGAATATGGGAGGCAAAAGAGTAATTTTGAGTTTGGTTCCTTTTGTGTGACATTAGTAACTTCTGATTTAATTGTGAGTTAAGACTAACATGACCAGCCTCTACTGAACATGGAAAATGAAGGGTTTAAGTGAGCTTAATTTGCCCATGTAAAGTGAGTTTAGCTGTCAGACCTCTGTCCTGGGGGAAGTACATCTGTTAATTAAACCCCACATAGTTCACCAGAGCGGCAGCACTGGAGTGTGTGCTGCAGCTGACATGCCTTTGCAGGATCTCTGCTCCCAGAGAAGCTGCTTTGACCCAGATGCTAGATAGCTGAAGTGGCTTGGAAGGATGCTATGGTGCCAGGAGTTTTCTTCCTCTGGGTGAGGAAAAGAGAAATATTACTCCCAGCTGCTATTTTTCATCTCTAATAAAGCTCTAGCTATTGATGATTGCTCTTTGTATTTTCCAGAGCCAGAAAGGAGGCTCATGCTCTTTTCACAGGCTCTTGGATTTCCTCACCAATTTTTTTCAGGTTCTAACAGAAAATGAAACACCAGAAATGTCATGTAATAATCAAGTAACAGTGATGTACAGGTAAGAAATGACAGAAGAGCATAAAGTAAAATGAAAAAGTGAAAGGCTTGGGTTTTTTTATAGTTAGTTGCAATGGCTGATGTTATTAGACAGAATATAAAAGATCAATTGCTTAAAATAATAACTGAATGTTATGAATAGGGCTGTTCTTATATGTTTGTAGGACTGAGCTTTCCTCCATACTGTTCTAGAACAGAAAGGAGGAAAACCAGCCCATGACAGATATTTGTTTTAGTGACTGGGTTCAGTTCCTGGTCCAAGAACCTCAGATACTTGAAATGTTCATATCCTCAAAGAGAGGAGTTTGACCTCAAAAACAGGTCTCAGATGGAGCTAAGATTGTGTGGAAATCTTGACATCCAGCATTGGGCAAGTGGCTTACTTTCTCACAGTAGAGAAAGAAATCTTGTGGAAATTAGAGTTGAAAGATACTTCTGAAGAAGATAGGAAATCAGTCTCATCATAGATTTGTGAACTGGCAGTAGATGAACAAGTTGTATTGGATAATACTTTAAATCTTACAGATCAGAAAAGTCTTTACAGGTCGACTCAGGACTCAGCTGAGAAATTTGGACCTTGAGAGCAGGAAAAGAGAGCAGGCAGCTGAAGGGAAGGGAGATTTGCAGATTAAGGCAACCTCTACCCAGGCTTTTACATAGAAGCACTCTTTCCTATAAGTTAAGTGAGACCTTTGGATATCTAGCAGCCTGTTCATGGCAGTGAAGGCAGCTTCAGTCGTGCTGCGTATCTGAACATCTAAGTGACAGTACATACGTGGGTATGCACAGAGAAGCTCTGCCACGGGCACCCGGTAAATGGGATGTATCTGGGAAGTGTCAGTCCTGCTTTACACACTAAGCAGTTGATTTGCACCTGCACAATAAACACAGCACATCCTAAGGGCTCTTCTACTGCACATGTACTCAATGTCTGTGCAGAACACACATTGCAGAGTCTATTCCTATAAGACCTAAAAATGCAGCCTCTGGAAGAAGAATTCTGGTATTACCTTTTGCCTAGAAACCTCTTAACTAGTACCCTAATTTTGGATGAGGACATGCGCAAAGCTATTCTGTTCCTGCTTTCCAATCTTCTCCCTAAAGAGAACTGTGCACCTCATCCTTCCAAACCCCAGTGCTGCACCACATTCTCTGTTTATAGACAGAAACATTACAGATATCATTATATGTAGCTAAAATGCTTGTTTGCAGTTGTAGAACCTGAATGGATGGTTCTGTACATCACTCATGTCACTGTAGCACCTGGGAGGTTAAGTCATGAACCACGTCATACTCCCTTCCCCATGCAGGTGTCGCACAGACACAGGACTCAGCCCTGCCTTACCCACCTTACTGTTGCAAGACAAGATGAGAAACAAGAAATGGATGTTTACTGTAATCTAATGTTATCCAGTATACCATCTATTATTATCTGGTACATTGTACATGATCCCAACATTGTCTGAAGCTTGTGAAATCCCCAACAACTGGGCAACTACTGAAACAACAGTTTTGTTTGTTTACACTCCTAGTGCCTAAATAGAACAAAAAAGAGGAATTTAAAAGTTGTTTTTAAAGTACTTAAGGCTATTGGACAATCACTAATAGGTAATTACTACTAATAAGAAACAGGTAATTTAGGGTAAGACTCAAAGTTGGTACTCAGCCCTTAAAAAATTGCTTGTTATTTTGCTATGATCTATATGGGTGCCTTTCTTTTTTTAAAACAAGCAAATGTATATGGACTGGGCCAGAAACAAAATTTATCTTGAAATGCATAATTCATCCAGGTTCAGGAGCTGGCTGACAACAATATGATAACACAACCTTTTCTTCACTGAAAGAAGATACTCTCTAAGCACTGGACAAAAAAATAGGTAGTTTAAATAACTGTCCTGTTCAAATAGAAGAGACAAAGACAGTGTAAGAAATTCTCTGCAATTCTTATAAACAAGTCCGGATTTTTAAGAAAAGAAATATGCTCAGAATAAAGCATAAAAAAAATATTTTTTTCCTGATTATCTCCTCAGAATTCAGAATCTCACTAGAGAATTATTTTGAGCTAAGGTTAAAAAAAAAAAATTTGGTGCCACCAAGCGGAAATATTCTGTACTGCTGAGAAGAGCTGGCAAAGTGGCAGCACATGGATTTCATTAGATACACATACCATCACTTTAAACTATTGCAATGGAAATATTTCCCCCATCACACACATTATAACCTGGTTGAAAACTAGCAAGAAACTTCATCTGTTCACATGTTTTGAGAACTAGCATCCTTCTCTCTTACATATGGCAAAAATTTCTTGGTTTTTGACAAATCCCATTTACGGCTGTCGCTAAAGACTATTCTTCTCTGGTTTTGTAATTACCCTGCTGGCGATATAGCAGTATGCTCCTGGCAAGAATTTTGTTCATTGCCAGATCCTCATTCCAGAGCACAGTGGTCCCTCTGAGGGAGCTCTTCACCAGAGCCAGCCAGAAGCCAATGCTATGTGTTTAATTTGTTCCAGTGTGCAGGGATTAAAA
The DNA here is from genome assembly GCA_013398115.1 of Falcunculus frontatus. Taxonomy (NCBI): domain Eukaryota; kingdom Metazoa; phylum Chordata; class Aves; order Passeriformes; genus Falcunculus; species Falcunculus frontatus. The sequence goes on along the minus strand of VZRV01004453.1, from coordinate 159,270 downwards.
GTCACATTCCTTTGTATTTCTAAACATCTCAAGTAATTTTTTTTTTTTTTTTTTTAAGGCAGGATAACCTGGCAGAATTGAAACTCACTCTGAAAGGTTCCCTTGCAGGGGTCCTTAATGTTTTACCACTGTTCTGTGAGTACCCTGCTTTCACACTGGAGTTGGCAGAGCATAACATCCCTTGGAGATGTGTAATGTTTGACACTGCCTCAGCTGCTTGTTCACTGAATGTCAGTTAAATCCCTTGGCTTTATGCTAGGGAGGAATTGCATGGAATAAACTTCAGTTCAACATAGTTGGAGGTTTCTGAGACCTGTCACTTAAATAGTACATTTCCCACCCTCTGGAGACTCCTTTTTCAATATTAATGTATCTGGATCAACATGAATAACTCAAACTTGGTGTTATTTTTACTGAGTTTTTCCATGGCTATCCCAAATTTTTTAAAACCCAAACATTTAGATGTTTGTTATTCTAAAACCTTTTATTCATAAAATAAAGTAATTTTATCTTGGAAACGTAATAATAATTCAAAATAAAAAAGCAAGTTTAATTTTTGCTGATGTGAGATTATTTCAAACTGAATTATCAAAATCTTCGAACTAATTTGTTGAGAAACATTGCAAAAAATATTGGAAAACCCTTCACTTTGATAATTTCTTTTTTTCCCTTCTAATTCTGAACAGTTATTACACCAAAGTATGTTCTTTCTGTTATATTCAGGGAGACCACTCTTGTCAGTTATCACCTATAATGCATTTATGATGAACTTGAAGATCTTAATGGTCTTTTCCAACCTAAGTGATTCTTTGATCCTGTTGTTAACTACTATCATTTCCTCCAGGAAAGCAAAATTGGTGGGTTGTGTTACTTTAATCAAATTCAGAAGATGGTCTCTCTGTATGCATACACTATACATGTACACACATATGCATGTATTTATAAAAAAATTCTCTCTGCAGTTTCTCAAGTCTGGCAAAGTAATCTCCTGAAGCATTATAATATTCAGTCAGATGCAGACCAGAACACTATATAATACTCTGTTTTGGAAAACAAACTCTAGTGTGTCATGCCACATTTTCTCCCCTTCAGGTACATAGTGAAAGGGTCTCACTGATGAATAAGGTGTCACTGATGCTTTTGTCACCGTAAGGTTTGGCTCCTGCTTTTTTTTTTCCCTCTATGATCACTATGGATAAACGAACAAATTCTCTATCCTCATTATGTAAATGTATAAAGCACCCTGCATGAGGCCTGGAAACCAGAGCCAAGTTCTAGATCACCAGATGCCAAGTAAGAGCCTGGCATGCTCCTGTGCCACCTACCACCTGCTGCTCTGTCTCCTGGCACAGGGCTCTGGGGAGAGGGATGCTCTGGAGCCCTATTGCAGTCCCGTATCAGAGAAAGAAACTCCTTAAAGAAAGGTTATTTTCAGAGGGGCTGTTTCTTCACATTTGAAGGGTTTTAGAAGCCCACTACATTGCAAAGTGGTTAAAAAGATGCAGATATAACTGAGAGTTGGGTCCCTTGGATCTCAAGGGAACAGTGTGACTGTACTTGAAACACTAATTTACTTAAGAATTTTTTGAGTGCTGTATCTGGAGGAGAGACTAACTATAATATGTCTTTAGGTACTTCAGGAAAAAGAGCAGATATGATATGGTTAAATGCTTCAAAGAGCTCATATGAAGTATGTTTAACTGTGTATTTGTTATATATCCTCTCCTTCGGCATCTTATGGATTGAAGTCTCCAGGGATATTGCTGAAAGGAAAGCATGTAGGGTTTTTTTATGCATACAGCAACAAATATGTAAACTGTAAGTCCTCATATCAGAAGAACAATGCACTCTTGTTAAAAGGATCATGGAGTTCGTTGTTTGATTCTTTGGAAATGTGGTTTGGTTTCTAATATTTGAAAGAGAGAGAGAAAATGGTTCTTGAGATTTTTTTTTACTTTGTTATTGCCCATTAGCAAGTGGAGTTGCATCCTGCACCTTGATTATGATTGTTTAGTAGAATCTCTTTTAGCGGCAAAACCATTTCTTTTTAAGTCAGTTGATTCATGCTGCTGTTCTCCATCTTGATCTCTCTAATAGGTGAGTATTTTCTTCTATTTTGCCAAATAAAGTCAGAGACATTAGTAATTTCTATTCTATATCAATGTTAAAACAATACCCCGCTCACTAAAAATTGCTGAGGTCACTCAAAGGTTTTATAATTGCATAAAAAGCATTTAATTTTTGAACTCAAAGGAAGCCTTGATTCACTCTCATGTCCTTCTTTTAAATGATAAAATGATACACTTTTACATTTTCTCATTAAAGAGCTACTCAGAACCAACCTATTTAAGTCATTGCTACTACCTCAAGGGCTGGTATTTGTTTTGGCCTGGTTTTTTTTTTTTCTTGCTTTTGTTGTTGTTCTTGTTGTTTTTGTTTTTCGTTTTGGTCTTTCTGTTCAGGAATTGAAACCAAGGTAATGGTTTAATGGTAGACTTTTATTGTTATAGACTTATTTTTTATCTTATGATAAAAGTACAGAACCAAGACACAAAGATTTGATTTCATAAACACAATATTATGCTTTTAATCCTTTCATTCCTGTTAAACAACTTAAGTGGCACACTAGCTTTCAGTACATTTTTTATTCTCCAAATGTGTCCACTGGTTGTAGTTTAAATGCTTTCCCAAAGATGAAGACACAGAGTACGTATACACGCATGTGGTGGTATGTGCATATAAATGTGTTCACATATGGTCATGTGGTGGGTCTATCATTTTTTCTACAGTGTTTTTAACCACACTAGAATTAAGATCTAAATATTGAATATTACATAGAAAGATAATGTACCTTGGTTAACGGTGTGTTTTATGATGTATTTATGTCATACAAAAGTAATTTTTAAAGGGTAGCACAAAAGAAGCAGGTTTTTTCTCTGGCTCCTGAGCAGATCCCTCGGCAGGTAGAACTGGCTGCAAGGGAAAAGGAACCAGGTCATAAAATTCACATAGTAAAATAGGTGGATTAACAAGATAGGAAAATCTTCATGGCATTATATTTTTTAGTCTAGTTCCTGTTTACGGCCCTCATATTCCCTCTGTGGAAAGCTGGTTTTCATCTCCACTGCACTCTTCCAGGTGGTGGAGTGAAAGGAATCTGTATAGATACATTGATGGCAAGGCAAGGCAAGCTTTGTTGCACTTACATGACTATTCAGGATCTTACCCTAGTGTATATTAGTTTACAGTTAACAATGTCAGAAAACTTATTATAACACCCAGAATTCACCCAGAAGTGATTTGAAAGCCAGCTTGCCCTTGGATGTACTGTCACTCTGATCACATGCAGGAGTGTGTTGAAGATGTAGTTTGGGACATCTGGTTGTCGTTCTTGGGTAAAATTTTCTTACATCCTGTGTTTCAGGACTTGCTCTAACATGTACTTCTCAATGGATGTCAAACCCTACCATACTGAGACAATAGCTTAATACGCTTTCTTTTAAAAAAATCAGCAATTGTGGCTTAAGCAGAGATCTCCTTTTCCTCTTCTCATCACTATCCCACTTTGTTCTTGTGCCTGCACACTCCTTTAGTTGTTTAAGTCTGCTGACTTGTACTGAAGAATGAGAAGTATCCTTATTGAAGAAATAACTATTTTTTTTTTAGGCAGCACAGTTCTGTTTCATTTCATGGTTTAGAGGTAGTCATGCTGGTCTAGAACCTGTCACTATACATGTTACATACTTCCTACTATTTTCATGATTTTGTTAAAATAATTTTTATATCTCTGATTTTAAAGGTCCATAAAGAATCAAGAACTCTTGCAAAAAAACATTGGTGAAGAAGTCCTGAACATCTGGTCTGGCACTGGTCTGAATGCGAATTGTGGGCTGGATCACAATTTTGTGCCATTTTTATCAGCCTTAAAATGTGAACAATACACATTCTCCTACTGCCAAATTGATAAAGACACTAATGGTACAAAAATGGAGAAAAGTGTTGAGTTTTGTTGCAATTTTTTTTTCAGAAGAAGTTCAGCTCTTTCTGACAAACCTCACTTGCAGGAGCTAAGGCAGTGACAGTCATTATTTGCTGAAGGAGCCTAAGAGCAAGGTTGCACTTTTAATGCAGCTACAGCGTAATTGCTGTAATGGACTCTTTAAGCAGTAACCCCCGATTCTCTCAAAACAAGGCCTCAGTTTTGATTTTATTCATGCCATGGATCCATACTTAGTGGTAGATTGTTATTGACTTGAAAGCCCTACTGGCGTGAGCATCGGTAAGTCTAATTAATAGACTCAATGAAGACTTTTATGAAAGTATATCAGATTATTTTAGCTGAGCTGCTGTGATTTCTTGCAATGAACCCAGTACTTGTCTTCTAATGAGTCAATTCACTAATTTGCTGACTAACCTGATACCACAGGCTGTAATTTTCTGTGTTTAGGTTTATTTAAACATCCATTTAAAAATACTTATGTGATGTCTTAAGGATGACAAAAATGACTTAAAAAGGCATCTCGATTTGATGCAGCAGTCTCAGTATGCATTATGAATGCAAAAGACAAAGCTCTACAGTGAACAGGAACACAAATGATGCTACTGTGAATTCTAGTGTTTGTGAATGTGAACAGATATATCCTACATATTAGGTGTTACTAAAATTAGAAGGTCTTTCTTTAGGGATGCTGAGAAGGCAATTTTCCCCACTGGGCAATAGGAATGTAAATATACTCTCTACATGATTATAGAGAACACAACACTGTGCTGTTCAGTGATGTCTAGTACTCTGCTGTGAGGTCAGTATTCACAGTGGCAGTCAACAGCCACTGCAGGTAGTGGCTTTTGAATAAAAGGTCATGTTTTTCAATAGCCTCATTCTGACTGAAAGTCTGAAAGCTTCTTGGAACTTCTTGATCTCTGCAGTATGAAACCAGAATTAAAGGAGAAACAAGAGTCTGAGAGGTAGACACAGTCTGCAATAATCTCTTCAGGACACCAAATCCCCCGCTCACTTGAGACCTAGGGAGAAAACCTACCCCAGCAGAAGCTGGTGTGAGTTTTTCATCGACTTCAATGTATTCAAGATTTATACTTGATATTTGAAAAATAAAATCTATGAAGTCCACCTCTCTCTGCGTGTTCTGGGAGTTTATTGTTACCATAATGGAAGTCAGCACTTCCCTCACAGTGCTGAGTAAAAAGCATTCCAGCTGAGTAAGAATTAGACCTTATAATTAGGGCTTTTCAGACAGATGGAATCACAATCTACACCGACCAGAAGGTTTTTATTACAGAAAACAGCTCTAATTCCATATTAGCATGTTTTGTAAAGTCTGAATTCCAGAGTTTTTTTATTCCTTTTAAGCCATTCCGTCTTCCCTATCTGGAGCACAGTACAGTGCAGGTGGGACTCCCCTTACTTGGCTTTACATTGCCACAGCATGAGTCCATGCTCATTGCTTAGGCTGCCTTTTTCTCTCTGAAGCATAATGGGCACTTCTGGAGAGCAGTTCTCCTGGTCTGTTTTGATGTGGGAAGAGACTCAAATGGTGCTGATAAAATTCTCAATCTCCCTTCAGAGGGATGGCAAACATGTGGCAGAAATCAACTCTCCAAATGGCATTTTGGCAGTATCTCAGTCATGTCCTTATTTGTTCTGCTCTTCCTGCTTGCACTTAAGAGTTTTGCTGCTGGATAAAGCCAGAGTCACCAAGTATATGTCTGTGACTAAAGAAGGATGATCTTTGGTTTGCTGACTGTTTCAGCCCAGCCTGGAACTTCATTTCCCTAGAAGAACATTCTGAAAGCACCAGTAAACTAAAATGTACAAACCTCAATAATTTCAAATGACACAAAAAATACTTTGACCCCAAGCAAAGCGGTGTATATAGAGCTTTAGCTAAAAGCAAAGTGTCTTTTATATATACATGAAGGAGTCTCTAAAAGTCCTTGTAAACAGAAAGATGTTGAAAGTGAAATGCTTTGGTGTTAAAAAAAGGTTTTAGCCACTGTTTTCCAAAATCCTATTGTGTTTGCAGAGAGGACCAGATCTTCAACCCTGCATATATCCAAGCAATACTCTATAATTAGCAATCAACCTATCCTTCTCATCTACAGGAGTCAATCCTAGAGGTGTCTAGATCATGTCATGGGCCTCACAAAGGACAGCAATAACTTTTAAAAAGTTTTTCATCACCATCACAGTAGTTAGAGCATTCAGTGGTGGCTCAAATATGAGACCCTCCAGTTATAAGGAGTAATTTACAGATAGTCCCTTCCAATGTAAAAAGCTGAAGGAGACTCGCCCTAGAAACCCCAATTTGCTCATGATTATGCTTCCAACACGTTTTTAAGTCAGTGTTTCAAATGATCCTGCAACTTTGAAAACAGCCCTCAACTTTCTAACAGTGCACTAAGCATTTGGCTCGTGGCCAAAGCAGAACATGCGACATAGGAGGCGACGTAAGGACACATATGTTATCTGTGTAACACGTCCATTGGAAAGGCTTGTGGCCTGGTAAAGGTTTCAAACTCCCAGGGAATATTCACAGCTGACAGCTCGTGGCAAAGGAAGTCCTCTCCTCTCCGAACAGCATTAAGTTCGGGCAAGTGCCTCCTCCTAGCATGCTCCGCTGCGCTGCCGGGATGTTTCCTGCCCAGTTCCCATAAATACGTCCCTCCGTGCATTTCCTTGAAGCGCTGGCCTTCCCGGAGCGGGGGGCGCGGGCGGCCGTGCCGGGGCCGCGCCATTGGCGGGCAGGGAGGTGTATCCCGCGGCCGCCTCGCGGTTGGCTGCGGCGCGGGGCGGTGGCGCCGCCGGACATCGGCCGGAGGAGGGACCGGGGCCGCACGGCCGTGCCTCCCGCCGCCCCGCTGCCCGAGGTAGGTACGGCGGTGCCCGGCGCTCCGGGTGCCAGCGAGCGCTGCCCGGTGCCCTCCGCCCTCTCGCCGCGGCGCCGCCCTCTCACGCCGCTTCTCCCCCTGCCCGCCGCCTCTCTGCCTTTCCCTGATGCTCTCCAGGGATTTTTTCCCCTCCCGCGCGTCGCCCCTGCTTGCGGGAGGCCCCTCGCTGTGCTGCTTGGCACTGTCTCAGCCCCGGTGATGCTCGGAGTGGGGTCACCCGCTCCCAGCACGGGCCAGCGGGGCCCGGCGCGGTGCGGCCCCGCGGTCACTCGCCGTGCTGGGCAGGCCGGGGAGGGTTCCCAGCTCTGCAGGCTTGCAATGCTGAAGCTAGTTTCACTTTTACAAGGGGTTATGGATATCTCTGTGGCTGAGCTTGAGCACACGCAGGGCGGCATGCAGACCAACTTCTGGCCTGCCAGAGGTCACCCGACTGTTTGCTCCCTCCCCGGACTCCCACGATCCCAGTGCAGGGCAGTGCACTCCTGCTGGAAGGCGTCACTTCTCTCCTTGTGCAAGTCCTCTGTGTGAGGGAAATTTGCTTCACTGCAGGCTTGGGTGTGAGGTGCAGTGTTTTAGTACGAGCTGCTCTCATCGTTGTATTTTAGTGTGCAGAGATAGTGACATGGTGTGACAAAGCTTCCTCTTTTCTGAGAGACATCATCATGCTCTTTGAGAACCCTCTTAGCATGCTGAAGAGAAGTGTCACAAAATACCTCCAACTTCAGTACTGTAACCTAACCTCTGCTGGTGGACAAATGTAGCGATGGTAGGAAGAGCACACTTGGAGCTATTGTAGATGACTTTGTGCTTCTGTTCATGCCTTCCTTCGTGTACTAGTCCCTCTGTTTCGGCAAGCCTGGAGTTAAACAGGACCTCTGAAGTCTTTAGGTGTATAGAGATTTTACAAGTTTGAGTTATGAGGACAAACAGGATTTTCCAAGTGATTCAGATACAGAGATTCATGTATTATCCGTTAAAATTGTGTTGGAAACAAAGTTCACATCTTTGAAGCCTATCTCTGAGATTCACATCTTTTAATTGCCTAAGTATCTGAAGGCCTTAAGCTCCTGGGTACTTGATGCTGGACCTGGCAGTGTCCCTACAGAAATAAACAGTAGGCTTCACTGGGAGTGAAGAAGATGAGATAGAAAATAAAGGGGTTTTCCTCTGCAGGTTCTAGGAATTTGTCCTAGTGAAGCTTTTCCACTTTGCAAAAGAATTGTATTAGGGAGAAAACCTGTTTTTCCTGGCCACACATATGCTGGCTGCTACTCAGTAGTTAAGGTCTTGACCTTATCCTCCGTTTTTGGCCTGTGTAAGAATTAACTATGTAAAAATATTTAGCGTTGGGCTTTCTCTTTTAATCAACTGCCATATAGCCTGTATTCTGCTTTCTTTCTGTGTGTTTGTTACTTCTGACTGTTCTTGGTGCAAGTTTTGATGATCTTTGCATGTTTATGGTGGCAAATGAAATAATTGCTAAATTTAAGTTTCCAGAACTCTTTTAAAGCCCTGTGGTTAAAAATTTGCTGAATAGAACACATAAAAACCCTTCCTTTTCAGTAATCAAAACAATTAGTAAAATTGAAAATTCATCTGTAAGGACACCTCATCAGACCAAGATGCAACAAAGTTCACGGAAATTTAATTCATGTCTCACAAAAGCAGGGTGTAACTAGAGTATGAAGTATCTGGATTGTGTTTTACAGCAGATGCTAAAGGAGACCAGAACTTTTGCACAGTGTCTGAATCATACATGTACCTGTATTAGTTTATTACTTTGTCTTTGCTGCCATCAGGCTTTACCATGCTCCGAGCCTTTAGTCACACAAATGGTAGGTGTGTGTTCCACCATGCTAAGTGTTGGCATCATCGTGAGTCTGTGCTGGCAATCAGGAGGGAAGATGTCAATGCATGGGAAAGAAGAGCACCTCTAGCACCGAAACATGTTAAGGAGCTGACAAAGATGGGATACAAGGTCTTGGTGCAGCCGTCAAACCGGAGAGCCATCCATGAAAAGGTAACGTCCCATTTTGAGAGACACCAGCAAAACTATAGTTCAGTTGTTAATCATAGTACATAGGAAAAATAATATTCAAAGGCTGTTCATGAGAAAACATGTTAAAAAACTCCTCAGAAACATTAAATTTTATTGCTAAATGAGGAGTCATTTGCTAGTGGAAAGGAAAAGGAGTAGTTTAGCCTTTTAGTGTATTGTTGGCGGCACTGTGGTGGGATTTTGGAGTTTAGTTAATTTCTTTTCCTGTCATCACTCTCCCTAGAAGTTCTAGATGCTCTTGAAGTAGAAGCTTGGGAATTCCTTTAACATTGGTGTTTTTGTCTTCTGTTTGTATGAAGGCAAGAACTCTAAAAAAACCCTATATTTCTTAAAAGAACAGGAAAGATGAATCTGGTGAATTCCACTCTTGCTTCAATCTCATTCTTCATGTGAAATGAAGAGAGAGGTTTTTTCTTTAATGCTGTGAGCTTCAGGACAGAGGGCTTTTACTGTTCTTGTAGCAGCAGTAATACTCTGCTGTAAAAAAACTGAGAAAACAAATAAAAATTGAAACAAAAATGGGGAGTTAGTGATTACTTGCACATACCACCTTTTAATTAAGGTGCAGTGTTTTTTTCATCAAAGCATAGATCATCCTGTGTAAACACGTTTCCTTAGAAATCATTCTTCAGCTTGGATTTAGGCTTATACAATTTTATAAAATCACATGTTATCAGTCTTCATATGTTTGAATTTTTTGTATTTCTCTAAACTTATTTCCAAGTATTTGAACACCTTACAAAGGACTGTTCATTATTGCAATACTACAGGATACTTTAAATTTAGTAAAATTTCCTTTTTTATTCTGTAAATTTAAGATGAAGTATTTTACTAACACATAATTATAATTTGGCTTCGTATAATAGGATAATAGCATGGTAATTCAATTTAATACCTCTTTATCAAAGAATTTTACGAATGTATCACATGAAGCAACTTGTTTCTGCTTGGTAGAATTATTTATTTTTCCTCTGTTCTGGTTGCTAATATGCTGAGATCTGAATATGAAAGAACACTGAGAAATTTTCTTTGATTTTTCTCTTTCATAGGAGTATGTCAAAGCAGGTGCCATTATTCAAGAAGATATTTCTGAGGCTTCTCTGATAATAGGTGTGAAGAGACCTCCGGAGGACAAATTAATCCCCAAAAAGAACTATGCCTTCTTCTCTCACACTATTAAAGCCCAGGAGGCAAACATGCCCCTTTTGGATGAGATTTTAAGACAGGTAAATTGTGTCATATTGAAGATCATTGTCAGTTAACATGGAGTGGGAACTGAATGCTTAAGTGTGATCAAAAGCTTGCTGCCTAGTATGGTTACTTCCAGCACACGTACTTGTAGATGGCTGATGAGGACAGTTTCCAGTATCCTTACCTGAAACTGAGTATTTCTTGCTCTCAGGATCTTGTGTTTGCAGTGTTACTCTCTTCATGTGTGTAAGGCAGATGAGTTGTGAGCATGGTGTGCTCAAGAGAGGCTCTTTCTCTCTGAGCACGAAGAGTTGTTGGGAAGTTAATAAGCTGGAGTGCATATTGGCCATTTCAGAGGAAGGCAGCCAGTTCACTCAGAAGTGAGCAGCATCCTTGGCAGAGGATGTGAATGGGCCTGCAGCAGCTGGAGTGGCACACTGGGGAGCTCTGTGCAAAGAGGTCATGGGCAGTGCAGAGGCTCTTTAAGAATTCAGTGCAACTGTTATGTTTTTATTTTTATACTTCTGTTACGATATATTTGCCTTTCTTATCTTACCCATCAGACTGTATCATGAAGAATGACAAAAGCACGTGAAAAGGTAGCTCCCGGGAGATCAATGTGCCACAGACTGCATTCACTGAAAATTTTAATACTCAGTTTGCTATGTATTTTCAGGAAATTCGACTGTTTGACTATGAAAAAATGGTTGATCATAAAGGAATGCGAGTTGTGGCCTTTGGAAAGTGGGCTGGTGTAGCAGGTATAGTGTATAAAGTAAAGGCAGGCTTGCAACAAGTGACTTCCTGTAATACTTCTGGTTGTCTGTGCTTCCTGAAAGTTGAGGCTTGCAATGTGTTTTTAACTGCATTTTTAATTCTTGCTTTTAACAGCCTTTTTCCATTTCGGTTTATGCCTCCTACTTTCACGAGATGGCATGTCAAATAGTCATGTGGATTCCTGACAAATCTAATATTTTTTGTTGTTGTCTTGAAGTCCTGTTTGTCCGTTGAAATAATCTGGAGCAGACTAAATATCAAGAGATAACTGATTAGGCTTTTGATAAAAACAAGGGCTGCTGTCCATCCTGAGAGCTTGAACAACATCTGTTTGTCACTGTTATGCATTACATCTCTTTTTTGTGAGGCATGGTTCTCATTTCTTTCTACTGAGCTTCAACGCTGTTTCTTCAGGAGACTCTTTTTTTCCTTCTTTGGAATCTGGTGATGCGGATACACCTCATAAAAGGATATCTGAATATTAAATAGCGCTTAAATGCATAATAGGCCAAGAGCAAGTTTAAGGTCATGGACTGCTATTAAATTTCTCCTTCTCTGGTTTTATGTAGACATGCTTTAGAAGTAAAGTATTAATATAAAAGCATATGAAAAATATCCGGGATGATTTGAGGCTTCAGTCTGTCTCTGCAGTTTCCAACTGCACATATTTGTAGTTAAGACTGATGGTCCGATTTTCTTTTTTTTTTTTTTAACAACAGGAATGATCAACATTCTGCATGGATTGGGTTTACGATTTTTAGCCCTGGGTCATCACACTCCTTTCATGGTAAGAGTATGTGTGCATGTATTTTTCTTTAGCTAAATAACATTATGGCATCTGCTAATTACCTGTATTTGAGTATGGAAAATGTGTTGATGGTTCTGTGCCTTTGATTTCAGCACATTGGGATGGCACATAACTACAGGAATAGCAGCCAGGCCGTGCAGGCAGTACGGGATGCCGGGTATGAAATTTCACTGGGACTGATGCCAAAGTCAGTGGGGCCCTTAACATTTGTGTTTACAGGCACTGGTAATGTTTCTAAGGTAAGAATTGTCTTCAAGATTAAATGCTATATTATTGTTAAAAATTCTTGGCATTTGATCTGTATCAGGTTAAATGGGTTGATGGGTTCATTTTGTTTGCTTGGACTTCACATTTTCCTTTGCCAGTAACGATTTTTAAGTACCATAAACTAAAATGTTTAATATGACAAGGGTGCCGTGCTTATCATGAAACACGGATTAAATCTTGCTGCTCCTCTCTCTTTTCCAACCTGCATGGTTTCTGTCCCATTCTCTCCCCACTATTGACTCTGTGCTCACAAGGTATATTGAATCACTTCATTAAAGGGTGGGGAAAAGAATTATTTCTTCCAACACTTGCTGAGTTTCTTTATCTGTATAGCATTGGCTATAGAAGTACTGGACTTCAGAGCTATTTTCTGTGACACGGGGAAAAGGCTTACCCCTGGTTTAGGCAACAAGGATCAGTTAACAAGGCTCCAGCTATAAGGTGAAATCAGTGCCTGCATAAATGTGTTCTTTCTAGCCAAAAGGACAGCGTGTCTGAAAAGCTTTTGGTTGTGATCACAGCTCATTGGGGAAGTAATCTTGTAGTTTCTGGCCTTTAGAATAGCCTGGTTGATTAGGAGTGGCTTCGGGGATCTTTCCTAAAGAGAAACTGCTCCTCAGAGTGGCAGCAAAACCCTCTATTGTGGCTGAGTTGAGGCCTCCCAGCTCAGCCATTAGAAATAAGAAGCAGGCATTGGATTGTGGTTTAGGCATTCTGCAGTAGTGGGAAATGATGCAAATTCCTTGCACATAGTGCCCAGGCAGCTTAGTTTTGGGTAAAGAGGGGTATGTGTGGAGCAATGTTTTCATCTCTGGAGATGTTCTCTGGCAGGGCTGTCAGACTGTGTGTGGCATTTTTGTATTTGTTTTCAAACACCAAATGAGCAGTTGCATTACATTTATGGTCTACTTATTCTAAATCTTACTTCATGGTTTCAGGGTGCTCAAGAAATGTTCAGTGCTCTCCCATGTGAGTTTGTGGAACCACATGAGTTAAAGGAAGTTTCCAGATCTGGAGGTATGCAGTGACAATAGTGACTGAAAACACTGAAACCCTTTTTGTCAAAGAGCTAATTTTTTTTTTTTTTTTTTTTTTTTTAACTTTAGACCTCAGGAAAGTCTATGGAACAGTGTTAAGTCGTCACCATCATCTCGTAAGGAAATGTGATGGACTTTATGATCCAGTAGACTATGATAAACATCCAGAAAATTACATTTCTCGCTTTCACATTGATGTGAGCATCTCTTCTGTTCTTATATGAAAGGTTTTCCACAGAGTGTAGTTAGTACACTTTTGCATATTCATTTGAGAGAGCATTAACTTAAAATGCTAGACCAGGTGCTTTCAGCTTCTTAAAGTGCTAGGTGAGAACATCAGGCATCTGTAACTTTCTTTGCAGGTTGCACCCTACACAACTTGTTTAATTAATGGCATATACTGGGAACAGAATACTCCTCGCTTGCTGAGTCGGCAGGACACTCAGAAGGTGCTGGTGCCGGTTAAATCTGCTGCTGGTGCAACCGATGGCTGTCCTGAATTACCCCACAGGTAAGACACCTCATTTCACTTGTGACAATTTTGCAGCACCGTGATTGTAATGTTAGGCAGTTTCACCATAGTATCTAGTAAATGATTCTGCTTCTTTTACATTGTTCCTCTTGCATGTTTTACAGTGCCCCATTGATTTTGCTCTTATTCTTTTGTGCTTTGCAGTCTTGTTTTCACAGTTTGTAGTTTTTGAAAACGTCACAGTACAAATGATTGACAGGTATCAGCTGTCTTTCTGCAGAGGTAGTTCTGCCACTGATCTTCATACAGAATCCAATACAAACAAAAGTGTGATATCTGGGAATGTACCTACAGCACCAGTTGTGGTTGGAGTTTTATGCCTGAGCAGAGTTTTAGAGAAAGTTCTTCCTACCCTGTCATTTGGCTTGTACAAGTTCAGTAACTGTTCCTTAGAACCTCTTATTTCTGCAGCAGGTAGTGGAAATGCTTCACAACCCTGAATATTTTTAAGGATAGAATGTGTGGTGCAAATCAAGGGTTAGTCTCCTTTCAGTGTGGGTGGGAGTTACCCTTTCTCTAATAGCCCTGTCATAGATTTGGGGAGGACATGAAAATGTATCCTAGTGAGGAATCAGGTCTCTTCTCTGCTAGCTCTTGACACCTTTCTTTCTCTCACATGACAAATAAAGAATTGAAGAGTTAACCTTCAGTGGAGCCAGAGGTTGTGCATTAGGCTAATGAATGCTCCAGCTGCACCTGCTGTCTGTGAACTGGTAGGAGGCAGCCACTTCTTTAGGCTTCCCTTTATGGTGGGGAAGTTAGTTTCATGCAGAACTGCCCAGGAGCAGCTTGAGGGAATTGATAGATAAAAAATGAATGAGAGGTGTTGGCAGCACATGGCCTGGAGAAAAAAGATCATGGGTGAATGGGTTCTGTCAGTCTTTCTCTCCATTAATTGGATGCTGTTGATATGAATGCAAACCTAGCACCAGATTTCCATTATATTTCTAGCTACCACTGTTTGTGTTTTGTTGACTGCTAAATGGGTTGAGATGAAGGAGGCTACACGTCAGATAGATCTTCTCACATTTCTTTCATTTCCTGTTCACTTGTGACCTTTTATACCTGTGTTTCTTAGTAATTTGTATAATGCTCTATTCCGCTGTCTTTTTATTTTAATTGTTTAGACTTCTGGCAATATGTGACATTTCAGCAGATACCGGAGGATCTATAGAATTTATGACCGAATGTACAACAATTGACAACCCATTTTGTATGTACGATGCTGACCAGCATATTACTCATGGCAGGTGGGAGAGCCCTTACATTTTATTGTTTTCCATTGTGATTTGTAGAGTGAAACATTATATTGAAAAAAATCGTGCATTTAAAACACTTCTGAAAGGTGCTACCTTTCAGGTACTAAGAAGTAGTTGGGAAGAGCTGTTTTCTCTCTTTCAGTGTTGAAGGCTCGGGGATTCTGATGTGTTCCATTGACAATCTGCCAGCTCAGCTTCCTATAGAAGCAACAGAGTACTTTGGGGATATGCTTTTCCCTTATATTGAAGAGATGGTAAGGTCTTATGTATCCGAAAAGAAGGTAAAAGGCTCAGAATTTGGTCTGCTTGTTTGTTGCTTTTCTGGTCTCCTGTATACATTCAAAAGGAATCTGCTGTAGAACATAACTGATTTTGTACTTCAAAAAAAGAAAAAAGCTATTGAAGTCTTGAGGCAATCTTTTGAAAAGGCAACATGTGAATGAGACATGAGTGACCTGGATCTCTTAGGGATTTGTCAAGAACACTTTCTGTAGGCAGGAAACAGGCACTGGCAGGTAGTTCATTGCTTCTGGACCCTGTAGATGTATACATCTGATTTTCTTGGGCACTCAACAATCCCCTACAGTCAGACTGCTGTTTGAATGCCTGCATTTTCCTAAAAGTCAAGTGATGCCGATTGCGTCCAGAAGTATTTCAAATGTACAAGATACTGGCATTGTTGCATACATTTAAATGTTGCTTAAAATCTTAATGTTTTACTTTGAAAAATATTTGGTAATAAAATGACCTGATTTTAAATAACTTGTCTCCACAGCTGTTATCAGAAGGCTCAGAACCTCTTGAAAAACAGAGTTACTCATCTGTTGTTCGAGATGTAAGTTTTGCAATTTGGCACTCGTCTTCCCCTGCTTTGAAATAAACAGATACATAAAGCCCTCAAAATTTGTTTCATATGTTTCCAGGCAGTGATTGCATCCAATGGCTCACTGACACCTAAGTATCAATATATCCAGAAACTGAGAGAGAGCAGGTAATGTAGGTTCTTAAAGTTTATTTGGTTCAGGATTTAAGAAGCCACCTTGTCTGCATTCTGTCTCCCCTTTTGCATTCATTTATTCTTGTGTCTTGCTGGAATGCATCTATATTGCGCTAAGTGTCTTCTAGCTCAATGATCTCTTAATTTCTTCATGCACATTGCCTAAATCATTAACATGTGCTGTTAGTAACTTGTATTGAAGTTGAGAAAGTGGTCATTTTTCTCTTTCCTGCATTATGAAAACTGTTTTACTCTGTTACTCCTTGCCCTTTTGAAATGGATGTAATATACAGTGATTTGAAAGGAATGGCTGAAAGCAAAGGCTCTTGAACATGCCTTGAATCTAGTTACTTCTTGTGTGGCTCGAGTGCTGTGCTGGGTAGCATTGTTCTGTGACTGGATGTATTGAGGAGACTCTGAGACTCTCAGACTTTTTGTTATATTCATGTACCTACAGCTCCAGCTACCACTTCATCACACCCTGTCACAGCAGTTATGTGCCAGTGGTCTGACAAAAGTATAAATAACCTGGACATCCCTTCCGTTCCCCTTGCTCCCTTACTATTAACAAACATTTATAGTTTACATATGAAAAATGTTAATTTCACAGTAAGTGGGTTCATGTTCATGGTCAGTGATGGCTGCACTGTACATTATATAAAAATTTAAATTGGTCTGACCATAAGCGCTGTATGCACAATACACTAAAAGCATCTCAGACCCCTCCAATTTCCTTTGGGAGCTTTGGGACTTCTGGTTATGAACTTGTGCGTGATGAACTATAGCTGCATTTTCCACACTAAGTAATGTGCTATTTGCTTCTCAGAGGCTGCAGCTCATAGTGATTTTTGTTCTGTGCTCCTTGATAGAACCCCTCAAGAGGCTGTCTCAAACACAAATTTATTTTATTCCTCACACAGTGCGATGATCTGATGTTTCTTTTTTTAACTTCGTCTATAATCACTTGCATGGTCTTGTGTGAACTACCATGAGAATCTGGAGACTTCATTCCCAAGGGTGGTTTTGTGGGTTGATTTTTGATATTTCTGCAGATCTCCTTTATTTTCCAACTTCAGAGGTGATGCATATGAAAGCAGGGTTTTACTGCTTAGGGTGTGATGGTTTAGCTAGAGATGGTTTAGCTCTCATTGAGAGCCTGTAGGAATTATGTGTCTTGTTTTCACTCTAACAAAGAATTATGCGGTGTCCAGTTTAGTTTCTGAGGGTTCTATTTAGACTAATTGCTAATACTCCTTCAAGTCTGTGAGTATTTCAGACATAGGACAGCCAGACTGTATGAGCTGAACTGTCTTAGGTGCCATTAGATTTACCAAACAAACTCATCTACATCTTTTCACCCTTACTAGCTACTTGGCTACTACTGGCTTCTCACCCACAGCTGCAAAGGCACATCACATTAACAATGTAGATGTTATTTGTACATAGATTAACATAACTGAATTATTTAAACTCATTTATAGAGAATAGGCATAATCTGGAGCTGTGTAGATTCTGTTCCCTCATTTGATGGGTCATTTGGCACCTCATGTTTTTGCCTGTCCTAGAGTAAACATGCTGTGTTTGATTCAAGTGTGTGTTTGATTCTTCATTCTAGACACTAGAAAAGTTTTTAATAAATATGACAAGTTGGATTGCAAAATCCAGCTTGCTTTCATATAGGAATCTCCCCTTCATCAACACTCCAAGCTCCTATTCCTTCTGCTCCCTAAAGCAGGGAGAGGAATTCTTCTCTTCCCCTGCCCATAAAGGTACAGCTGTGGAAGATGTTCTATTAGAATTGATAGGAGGAGGAGGAAAGTCCTTGGGTTTGCCATATGAAAGGATATGATGAGCTTAGGAGACATTCTGTGAATGTATTAAATAATGATTTAACTTTTTAAAAAAATCAGGTCTGTAAAATTTTTATGAAAGTCAAAATTTACAGTGATCTGTAGTAATAATTTAGATTAGAGAGCTGATACATTGTTACACACAATTCAGATTTAATGGTCTGAAAAGAATGGCTTTAAAAAAAAATCTCTGAAATAGGAGGAAAGGAGGATGGAACATCTGAAATTTTGGAGATTTAGTTTTAATTCAAGCTTTACAGTACTGATACAGTAGGCTGGAATGTGCTTCAGACAGATGATATAGATATATTTGCTACTGATTTAACTCCTTCCCTCAGAGTAGTCTTTCAGTGCTATTGTTTGAGGCCTTGTGCTCCTAAATGTACTCAGATACTTCCTGCCATGCTTTAGGTTGGGCAATAGTGCTCTTGTTGTCTTGCTGTTAGGGATTGCCCTGGGAAGCTTCAACATCATCTATTATTGTTATGGCCATTTTTGAAATGAAAAAACACAACGTTGACTTTTGGATGCCATGAGAAGCCTCAAAAACATCTGAACCAAATATTATTTAGTAGACGTATGGTTGGTCCTCTTCTAAGGTCAGCAGGTTTCAGCCGAGTGGACATCATCTTATCAGCTAGAGGTCAGGAGTCTTTCTGAGGCATAATCTGCAATGCTGGTATAAACTCTTAGTGGACAAAGGGAAAACTGAGGATCTTGCTTATATGCTTATGAGGATTCCCATGAGAGTGTATATTTGAAAGTCCTACCTATTTATTAAAATTTATTTTCAGGATACGGGATAGGAAAAGCCAAACCTCAATCTCCATTAATTAGATTAAACAGTAGGGCAGTGGACAGCTTTCTTCAAAAATAAGAAGTGCTTTAAGAATTTTTTTATTCGCTAAATAGTTTTTATCTATGTAGTCATCATATGTTAGACAGTTTCACAATCCCGATTTTACAACTTAATGCAAATTTAAGCTAAAAGGAAAACTAATTCTAAACAACCAAAATGTGTATTCCTACTATAATTTATGCATTTCTGAGAGCATATTTAAACAACTGCTGAGTGCATTATTCTGATTGGCAGAAAGAAGTGCAGAATCTGATGTGAATACATTTAATATTGAAAGTCAACAGGAGATCTACTTAAATTTATTTATGACAGTCGTAGTAGTTACGTTGAAACACTGTGATGGTTTTCAAATCTGAGTCCTTGTCTGCAATGATGATTTCTTAGTTGGGTATTAACTTTTATTTGACTTTAATTTACTATCACGTTCCTGTGATGGACTAATACGAACCTAGTATAATTTACACAAAATATTCTTTCACCAGCGTGATTTTGTGTACTTTAACAGTTACCTGTGATGGAAAGGGAGCAAGGCAGAGCCTGGAATCCCTTTCTGACAGCCCGACATGACATTGGTGGTCCTCAAGTGGTCAGGTTACAGTAATTTGGCCATTGGGAAAAATACAACTGAGAAAGTTTTGATGACCAGCTAGAAGCAATTGGAGAAGCAGTGGGAATGTTGATGGATTTGATCATGTTTTTGTGAGAGGAAAGAAAGTAGAAGTTATGGAGCAGAAGAATGGAAGCAGTGCTAGGCAGTCCTGGATCCGATAGCTAGGAACTTGACTCTTGGTCTGAGTAGAGCTCTTGGTCTGTTGACTTACTAAAATATACTTCTTCTGTTAACCTTGGCAACTTACAACTTCATTTTGTGTAATTTTTAATTTTGCCTGTAACACCTTCTAGGGAACAGGCTCAGTCACTGAAGATGGGTGATGAGAAGAGGGTTTTATTGCTTGGATCTGGCTATGTTTCTGGCCCTGTGCTTGAATATCTCACTAGAGACTCCAACATTGACATCACAGTTGGTATGTAAGAATTTGTTTGTTTTCATTTCAATATTATGTCTGTGGCAGAACCTTTCTCATAAATAACAAATGGATGTGATTCTGAGAACGGATAAAGCAAAACTTTGTTATTATGCACAGCAGAAAAGGATTTTGTAGCTTTGTGAGAATTTTGAATTTATACAATTGATTTGAAAAGGACATAGCCACGTTGAAAGTTAACTGTTTGCATGTGTAACCTGTAGGGAAATTGGAAGTATTTTTCCTTCTAACCTGCTTTGGGCTGGGGATTGGTTTTATAGATAGTCAGTCACTTTTTCGGTGTTTGGCTGTGTTTTCAGCCTCGCACAAGAAGATGAAAATGTTTTTATAGACAGCTGTATGAGTGAAGTATCTGCTGTTCTTATAACCAGTGTCACGATAATAAAACTTCAGACCCTCATTCTCCCAAAAGCACTAAATACCTACTTGTTTATTCCTCTGTTTTGGTTTTATCTGTAGCATATTTCAGGCTGGGCATCTCAGTAATCCTTTTCTGTACCCTTAATGATGACTTTACCCTGATTCTGTGACTTCGGATTTAAAACTCAGGCTGTATTGCCTTATTGCCTGAAAGATGCATTGTGGGAAGTGGTTTCCCTTAAAACTTACTGTTTTATTGCTGTTGATCGTTGTTGTTATTGTTTTGATTTTTTCTTTTTTTTCTTCATGCTACTTTCATTCTTGGCTGCTTTTGCTACCCTTCATGGTGATAACCATAGTATTTTTAACCCCTGGGAAAAGATTTACCATGAAGAAGAGGGGAAATCTAGGAAAGCTGCGCCCTTGTTATGAGCACTGCCTGGGGTGGTGAAGAGGGCAGTGCCCATCCCATCCCAGTGTGCAGTGCCCATCCCTTCATCACTACAGAGGTTGCATCCACTCCCTGCAGTGCAGTAGCAGGAAGGGAAACCAGGTGAACTGGAAGATCTGTTTTGCGAAGCACTGAGCAAACATTCCCTCTTATCTGGGTAGCTTAAAAACATGTGGTTTCTACAGCACATACACACGAATAGCATGGAAGGAAAGAGACAGAGATATTACTTGTTTAATATTTGACAGCAGGCAAGTAGGTGCAGAAAACACAAAATGCACATCACAGTGCCATGTTTGGTTTCCTACTGTTAGGCTACACCACTTTAAATCCAAATGATGAAAATTTTTATTGGGAAACCTAATGTAATCAACATTTTTTAGTTTGAATTTGTAGATGATTTTGCCTAGCCCCTTTCCCTCAATACACTTTGATTAGTAGGGCATAGAGAATCACTCTGGTAATGTTTATTTCCCACTGACTGTGGAAAGGCCATAAGGAAATAAGAGGCACAGATCCTTTTAATTCTCCATAAGCTTGTGCCCCACCTGCTGCCTTCTCTGACCATTCCTTTTTCCTGGCTGTGTTCTCTGGTTTGTGCTGGCAGCATGGTGAGCAGGGAAAGGAAATATGTCAGATGTAGCAAATACTGTTTGTGTTACTGCGGTTCTCTTTTTCAGTTCTGCTTTCCTTATAATGGTGAGTGCTTTTAATTTCCCAGAAGCCTGTGCCCCTCCTGCTGTCTTCTTTGGCCACTCCTTTTTTGTTCTCTCTGGCTTGTGCTGGCAGCATGGTGAGCTGGGACAGGAAACCAGTCAGAGAGAGCAAATACTGGTTGTGTTATCATGGATCTCTTTCAGTCCTGCTTTTTTTATAATGGTAGTGAAGTGAAGGCAGGCAGAGACTGGCTTTATCCCTTTTAGTTATAATGTCATATTTGGGACTGGTAGGACTAAGCCATAGGTAAATACTAAAACTAGTCTGTTTGAATCTGGACTTTGTACTTACACTTGACCTAAGCTAAAGCTTAATGTTTCTACCATTGTCATGTTAAAATGGTGGTTGATGTGAATTGGTTTTGCTTTAAGCTATTAAGCTGTTCTTGACTGTAAATAGGAATTCTGTTAAAGAGTATTGAGAGAGAGTTTTGAAATATTTCTTTTTAAGCCAGATTTATCTATAAATGCATAGCTATGTGGAATGAAGGATCAAGTAAGTTTTTCTGAGCACATACTTGTTTACTAAATGCCTGATTTTTTCCTCAACTGTTAGGGAAGGAAAACATGCATGCAACTGTTTCTCTTTGGGAAATATAGCACAATTATACATGGGCATGCTTTGAACTTAGCTTCGTCTTTAGGTAATGTTTTTTTTTTTTTTTTACTTTTAAAACAGTATCTGTCATGAAGGAGCAACTTGAACAACTGACAAAAAAATACAGAAATGTTACTCCAGTTCATATGGATGTCCTTAAGAATGAGGAAAAGCTGTCTTCTTTGGTGAAGAAACACAGTCTTGTGATCAGGTCAGAATTCTGCATAAAACATGATAGGCTCAACCCTGAGTCGTGCTTCTTCTTTCTCCTAGTTGATTGACCTAAATCAACACAGTAAATTTTTTTTTTTTAATGGCCAAGAAGTAGGGTCATATTTGTACATGTAAGTAGTTGTAACTGGCTGCTCCCTTCTCATGTAGAGGGGCATCGGAACTTTAAAAGGGGTTTTGACTTCTTCAGAAGTGTTCACCAGTTAGGTGGACTCCCTTGTTAGTGTGAAAGGCCAGTTGCATCCACAAGAATATGTGTCCCTGGGATCAAATTTGCATGTTCACAAGAGGAGGCAAAATTCTGACATCTTGGCAATTTCTCCTGAATATCCCATTAAGAAAGAACTCATTCCAGATATTGA
Source organism: Falcunculus frontatus (assembly GCA_013398115.1). NCBI lineage: Eukaryota > Metazoa > Chordata > Aves > Passeriformes > Falcunculus > Falcunculus frontatus. The sequence continues at coordinate 136,964 of VZRV01004453.1, read as the reverse complement.
TACAGGGAAGGAGCTTCATAGTCCTTGCCATTTTGTTTCTTTTGCCACGGGTGTCATGAATGCTGTTTCTGTTCCACGTAAAGCGTACTTTTCACAAAGTACTTCACCAAGATCTTTGTAATTCAAGCTTTCTCTGGAACGGTTTTGCAGTTTTGCATCTTCTAAACCTCTAGCATGCTTGTTTAGAAGATGTCTTTGGAAAGAGGTCAGTGGTTTGTGGTTTACAGAGAAGTGTGACAAAAGATGCTGTCTCAAGAATGACTCCCCTATTGTTCAGTGCCCTGTTTTGAGTGCATACTACAATGCTGTCCTGATAGCATAGTGTTTCGCTTTCATAGGTATGAAACTGCTCCGGGCAAGGCAGGTATGACCGGTTTTTTCAAAAACCGTTTGAGCGTCTTTACAGTGACAGGATAAGTAACTGGTTGAATTTTGATGTTGCATGATTCTCCTTCATTTGTAGTTTGCTGCCTTATTCAGCACATCCTTTTGTTGCTAAGAAATGTATTGACAACAAAGTGAACTTGGTAACAGCCAGCTACTTAACACCAGCCATGAAAGAACTTCAGGAGAGGTAGGTGTGAAAATAGCATCTCCCCAGTGTTGCTTCCTTCTTCAGTGCATTATCTGAATATTTTGGTCTGTTACACATGCAATACTTACTGTGAATTACTGCTCTCTGCATTCCTTCTGCTTCCCTTTCTGTGACAGAGGACCAAGTAACTTTTCTCAGAGGTGCATGTGGCAGAGTGGAGGAATGAGTGCATACCTGGTGAGACTAATGCTCTAAATAATGGAATGTATTTTCTGCCTACATCAAATTATTTGATTTTAATGCCTTTTTAATGCCTTTTAGTGCCTTTTCCTTTTCCCTCAGACCTGTTAAGGTGTTTGAGCTGGGCTGATATTCAAGCTGAGTAGTTGGGCTGTCCTATTCTACCAGCAAGCTTGTTTGTCATCCTTTTCCTTCCCCCAGTAAAAACTTATTCTTGGCTTGTTGGGTCTACAGTAATCTCCTCCTTCATGCTCTTCTTTTGGATACGCCCACTGTATTATTTTCAAATTGGTGACAACTCTAACTACTCTAATGTTTCTGTTGTCTTACTTACTATATGCTTGGAAGTTGTTATGAGCATGGAGCTTCATCTAGGTGCTCCTCTCAGTCACAGTACTGGAAAATCTGAAGTGCGTTCAAGTGAAGTGAGAACTGTACATGCTGTGTCTTTACAAAAGATAAAACAGAAAAAGCTAGACAGGTAGAGAACCAGTGTTGCAGGCAGTGAGGGATATCTGAGGGCCTCTTCTACCATTCTTACTGAGGTAATTTTTTCTTAGGAAGAAAAAAAATTTAAAAGGGCACTTCTCATTTGTCAAAAGACAAACTGATTTTGAAAATAAAATAAATTTGTGGTGATAAGTGAACTCCTCTGGGACTGTAGGCAACTATTAGGAAAAAACCCCCGAAATACTTGTAATTTGGGAAGTAGGCCTTTTAATTTCTCTTCCTTGTAGGAGCTCTTAAGGGCAATTATGACTAGCTCTGTGCTGCCCTCTGCATTACTACGTTCCTGCCTTATAGCACTTTCCAGGAGATTGAGAGATACGGAGTAGCTGGTAGAAATTTCTTTTTCCATCAGCATCTAGGTGTTGCAGAGAAGTAAGAGAAACAAAGGTTAGACGGCTCTTAGATGTCACTGTTGAGGTTTTAACATCTGCTTCTGTTTCTTTTTTCCCACAAGCTGCAGGCAGAGCCCAGAATTTACTGTGTTGGGGAAGGTTCACTGGGCCTTTGTTGGATAGATTTACAGAATAAAAGGCCAGTAATAGTGAATATTCTGATGGCTCTGTATTTCTGTTATTTTTAGTGTAGAAGCTGCTGGTATTACAGTGATCAGTGAAATGGGTTTGGATCCTGGTCTTGACCACATGTTGGCGATGGAATGTATTGACAAGGCGAAGGAAGTTGGTGCTACGGTAAGGTTAGCGAGTAGTGCGTGGTTCTGCCAAGAATATATTAGTAAAGTTGTTCTTTTAACACCGTGCAGGTATTGAGCACGTCACTGATGTGTAACAGACTCTGTACGTTTTACTTTTTCTGATGCTTTGAGTTTCATAGCTACTAATTCACTTGGTATGACCATCAACTAAGATGGCCTTGCCCCGGCGTATCTTTTGGTTTCCTCTCCTTTACAGGCAGTGCCTGTAAAGTTTTCCCCTCCCCACTGTAGATTCTTCTGATCTGGCCCATTTGGGGGATAATGTCAACAGAAATTTTAAGAACTGATCTGCAGAGATTCTGCAGAGTAGATCTGTGCGCATCCTGATCTGTCTTCTCTTCACTATTTCTTCCCTGTGGATAAATCTAATAGGTTATATCGTACACTTCTTTCTGTGGTGGCCTACCAGCTCCAGAGCACTCTGACAATCCTCTCAGATACAAGTTCAGCTGGAGTCCACAAGGAGTGTTGCTGAATACAGTTCAGCCTGCTACGTATTTAAAAGATGGAGAGGTAAAGTAATGTGAACAGTTTCATTTAAAATGAGATAAAAAAGGTGGTATTTGGCTAAGGAAGGAATTGGGACTTGTAAGATGCTGTGTTTACCTTCAAGCCAGTGGAAGTCAGTTCCCTAAGCCAGCTGCATAAATTACTAAATCCTGTGTTCGGAGCATGATGATGCCTGGCTACTGCCAGTTTAATTCTTACTTACTTTGTAATTCTTATAATTCTTGTAATATTTGTAATTCTTACTTACTTACTTACTTACTAAACTGATTGTCAGGAAGGAATTTGTTCAAATGACTAAAGCACTGGGTTGGAGTTGATTTTTCTGGGTTCAACTTCCATTCCTGTTGGGTTTTGCTTTTATCACTTAAATGCCCTGTCTTTGGCCCTGTGAAAAAACAGCGAGAGTGCTTTTCTATCTAGTTGTGTTTGTAACCCAAATAGCTTCATTTTGTACTTGCACAGTGCATAGCAGAACTCTTGATTCCCTTTTCTTTTGGTGCAATGTATAATACCAATAACCCACTGAGTGGGTTTTGTGAAATGCTTTTTGGTGTATTTTATACAAGCTCAGTTTTGCTGTTTGTGCAGGAGTCGTTAGACTTAACCTCACAAATGTCACTGCTTCTGTTTTATGGAAACATCGTAATTGATTTGTGCAAAGCTATTGCAAGCCATTCTCACATTTCTGCCTTTCAGGACTATCTATTTCCACTGTCACTTGCTCAGAGTAGTTACTGCAATTGTCAAGGAGACTGTATAACAAGGCCTGTCAAGGCCTTGTGTAACCATTGTAAAGTTTAGCTAATTACCTAAAACTCTTTGATCTACAAAACTTAGAAATCTTTTGAAATGTAATCTTCCAAAATATTTTATCATGACATTTTGGTGCTCTACTGTTCTTACGGAAGTAAGAAAGGAGAAATTCCAGGATTGTACATTGGATCATTATTTAAAAAGCAACAAAGTATATGTTTCAGGTAAAAAGGGTTCTTGGAAAATGTTAAAATATTTCTGATTTAATTCTGATCTGGTTCACCCATTGCTAGGGAAAATTAGATCATGGATATGAATGATTCATTATGAGAGCACTAGGTGAGCTTGTCAGTAAATTCTGCAATTTTTCCTCCTTGCCACTAAATACTTATGTCTTTGACCATTGTGTAGGATTCTTTAACACACCTGTCTTGCCTGGCAAACACAACAAGATCTTTTGGAATTGCTGCAGGCTTCACTGCTTTAGTATTTCTTCTATGAGTAAACCTCATCCCTTTGCTCAGAAGTCAGAAAATGAGTTTGTATTGATGCTGCATAGCAGATCTGGGCTTTAGCTGCTTGAAGGAAGCAGGGTTCAAGGTTGTGGCTGGGAGTGATAATAGAACTAGTCACCCATTTTTTTTTTGTTTTCCTTCAATAGTGCATTGTCTCTGCTTTGTAGCCTCAAGTAAAGATACACATGGGCAGTAATTTTATATCCATGTGATACAATTTGATTTATTTTGATCTTTAAAGAAAAAGGAACAAACACCCATCATTCTGTTTATATCTGCCTTCTCTCCCATATATAAAAACCCAAACAAAACCTAAACAAGATAATAAATTATTTGACCAAAAAGCAGGGAGCTCATGGGCAGAATCTCCCTTCACACTGGTGGAGTTTGGCACATGCTCCAAAATGACATTAATGTAAGTGAAATGGGAACCTGCCACTTTAATATAAGTGCAGCAGGAATTAACAGTGTGTGTGAGAAGAACATGGCTTGTTTTAGTCCTTTGATTAGTAATGGCTGACACAGTGCACACTCTTCCTGCACCAGATACGATTAAATGGCTCTAATTGACCAGATTAAATCTTTAATCTGACCAGATTAAATTAAATGGCAACTGCTTTATTTAGATTGGGCCTTTGTTTGCACTTGGAACACCAAACATGTTTTTCCTGATTTTGAGCATACTTTATCTTTTCTGTTCTAAAATAAGTTGAGTAAGACTGCACCAAAATAATATTTGCTGTTCTTTTACAAACTTTAGATTATCAATATTCCACCTGGAGGAGCATTACTGGATTCTGTTACTCCAATGGATTTTTTCCCAGGGTTAAACCTTGAAGGTTTTCCTAACAGAGACAGTACAAAATATGCTGAGCCATATGGTATTCAGACAGCTCGCACTTTACTGAGAGGCACCTTAAGATACAAAGTAAGTTGTTGGTGTTATTATTAGTAATTATTGTTTTCCTCAAGAGATGAATGTTGGCATTTCAAGAAAACTGTATGTTTAAAACTCAGCCTTCTTTAGCTCTGCACTTGCTATTTATGAGGTCCCCGTTATCCCAACTGAGAGATAACTGAAAGCACTTACCTAATTTTTTAATGTAGCTTTACTTGCTGTATTTAACAGGTATTTGTTACAAAGTGGAAAAATAGTTTTATTTGTTTTAGATAGTTGGACAGTTGTCTTTCATAGTCTGTGTTTCCTCTTTTTATTCTGGCTCTGTATCTGGTGTCAGATCAATAGAAGATTTAAAAAAATTAAATAGATCAGTTTTCTTATATTCCCATGAAAAACATGATGTAAAAATCATACAGAAAATTATGATCTTACATCAATCTGTGAAAGTTTTTCATTAAGTAACAAAAATCTTAAATTTGAGAAGCTTTATAATTTTGATCAGCTGAGTAAGATGTTAAGAGATAAATGTGCTTTGCTTCTAACTGGTCAACTCTTCCTTTCATTTGTTAGGTTTACAAAGCAGGATCAAAACAAAATATTTTTTTCTTTCACATTTTCTTTTTAAAATTATTTTCAGTCAATATACATTAGGAAGGAATAAACCTAAAACCATATTGAAGGCTTCTAAAAGCTTTTATGGATGTTGTATTATGTCTGTTAAGGTTTATGTCAGGGTTTAAGTTACTGTTGTTGGTCCATAGGTTGAGGAAGTGCATGTCCTTTTTGTCTTATTTCCTCTGTTGCAATACAACAGGATTTTTTCTGTATTTCTGAGAGGGAGGGAGGCTTGCTTAGATGAAGGCATGGAAGAAGATGGAAGGCCAGAATGGGGGGAAAAGGGTTATAAATTCTAATAGCTCTCTTTTTGTCAGTCTAGATACGATCTTTTTTTCAGAGCGTAAAAATATGTGGGAAGTGTCTATCTCATCATAAAATCTTAATATGACAATATCTGTTCTTCCATTTGGTGCCTGGTAAAGCTTTCTTCTTTTGTATGTGTTAGCACAGGAAACTGCAAAAAGGTCAGAGTGACATTCCAAAAGGTTGACAGTGTGCTGCAAGAATGCTGTTTTTGTGGTTAGTGCTGTTTTCTTTAACCCCCAAAGCAGGGCCAGCGTTCTGGGCTGGGGTGATGTTGGTAGGGTTGTGTGGAAGGGTTTGCCGTGCCAGCACAGACTGCTGGGCAGGACAGAAGTTAGTGTTGGCCCTTTGCACATGCTGCTGTGCTGCAGAGCAGAAAGCAATCTGTTCACTGAGGAGGCAATCATATCCTGAAAGTGCCTTTTAGAGATTAAGTTTAGATAGCTAATGGAGTCAGTTTAGAAAGAGGTGTCACACAGAAGGATCTCACTGCAAGGCCATCTGAGCTGATAATCTAGTACTCATGGAAGTGGCTAATTTAATTAGTCTTCTTTCAGGGTGCTTTATTTCCTCCATTCTGCTTTTTTAATGTTTCTAGTCACTTGCATGTAAGTGCTCTCAGGTATCCAGCAGCTGTGTGGGAATGTTAATGGGATACAAACAAAAGAAAGCAGAAATCAGTTGGGACTTCTTCTGTTGTGCAGACTAATGCAACCTTTGCAGTTCCTTTTAAATACCATTCTATTGCTGTTTGTCTGTCTGATATTCCTGAAGATGAGAGTCAAACATCCAGGATTCTTATCTTTAAAATCAGCCTATGTGATGTCCACAAAATCCCAGTGGTGTGAAACTGGGTGAGCAGAGTTCCACTTTGTGCTGTCTGTATTCAGTAGTTTGTTTATGGGCCAGCTGGCTGATAGAACCCTGTCTGTAGTGATGGTCTGGGGTTTCAACTACTGCTGGCCAGCTGAGCCCTTTGATCTCAGGAACCAATGGTACTTGCCATGGAAGTATTGATAACAGAATAAGCCACTAAAAAAGACTGAAATGTAGGGAAGGGGTGGAGAGAGGCTAGGGAAGATACCACTCTGTGGCAGTAATGTCACTGGCATCAGGTTATTGTGGCTGACTTCCCAAGAGAATAATACTTAATGCTGCCATGGTTGTGTCTATCACTACATTCAAACCAAGGAGAAATACCTCAGTTTCAAGTGATTATTATATTTAATGGTGTTATTCTTTTATTTCAGGGATACTCCAGAACTATGGGAGGCTTTGTAAAACTAGGATTAATTAACCCAGATCCTTATCCTTTGCTAAGCTCAACTACGCCACCTCTAACCTGGGTGAGTTACTCTGATTACTCTGCCTTCTTTCCTCTGTTTTATTGATGGTTTTCTTATTGCTAGACTTGGCTGTACTTAGCAATGGGAATCTTGTATTGCATCCTGATCTTTGATTTTTGTTTTCCTGGAAATTAGGAAGACTTTCTTCAGCAGGATTGTAATAAGGTGCTGGAACAGGTTCCCTGATAGATTCTGGAGTGTCTGTCATTGGACGCTTTCAGGACTCAGCTAGACAAAGCCATAGCCATGTTTTTATGAATCATCTTACATTTTTTGTTAGTCACAGTCTAGTCCTCAGTGCTCTGAGTTTGCAATGTCCATATTGCTACTGTCTCATGACCTTCAGTGTAAAAGTATTTTTTTAGGGCATCAAGAAGTAAGAGATTGTGCATAAAGGAGCATATTAAAATCGTTTTTTCTATTAAAATCCTGTACAAGCAGTTTTTCGGTCTTCTGTTATGTTGCTTTTCTGTCTTGATTTTGGGCACCTCACTTCATCTGTATCTCAGCCAAGGTATGACTGATGTGCTGCTGTTACATTTGACAATCAACAGTTTGGTTGTCTCTGTGGACAAACAAGGAATTTCATATTTCAGTATGGGATGAAGAGAGCTGGACTGACAAACAACTAATTACTTTTCAGGTCTGTTTCTCTGTCTTCTGAGAAAATTTTCTTCCCTTTTGCAAGTGCAAAAGGGAAGAAAGAATAACTGTTTATTAGTCAGATGAGCAAAATTTAGATCTGTCTTCTTATTTGTGCTTTTTTAAGCATTAATCTGGAGAAAACCACCAGGCTTGTGCTGTGTGATGATCTGAGGACAATACAGTATTTTTCTGATGATGTCATTATTTCCAGTTAAGAATGTTTTGAGTGTTCTCAGAACCAAGAAAGTAGAAGGTGAAGAGGGCACAGTCTTGCTTGTCTCTGACTAACATAGTATTGGGAAGATGAGCAAACTCCAGGAGTTTTTGGGTGGCCATATAGGAATTACTTTTTTTTTAATTTTAAGATTATTTTTGTCTACTTTCAATTTTAGGGTTGATATTTTCAAGTTTTCTTTGTCAAGATGGCTGGAATTTCCAGTTCTTCTAGCCTCAGTGAATAAGTATACAGTGTTATGTAATCTGTAAAAATAGCTATAAACTCAGTATTCTCCCTGCAAGCATTGTCTTAGTGATGTTTTTACATCTTGGTCCTTTCCCTTTATCTACTCTGCCAGGGAAGTAGGAGAGATGGGCTGACCTGAGCTTTTAAATAGACTCTGCAGTTCTTGCTTGTTTCATATCTTGCTCATAGTTCTCCTTACTATCTGTCTTGCTGAATGAAGCAAGCAATAATTTAGCATCTAGGTAGCACAAAATGGCCTTCAGATATGCACAAATATCATGAGGAAGCTCTTTGGTAATACTGCTAGGATTGCCAGAGCCTTGTTCGTCTCATCAGTCTGTTTCCTTCCTTTTGAAAGGGACATTCTCCATTTCTAGATCAACTGAAAGATAGGCTATCTCTACGTTTTTGACTCTGTCAGTCTCCACGTGGCTTCTCTTTCATCGTAACATTCTCCTCGTCTTCCTTGTTTATGCAGGTTTCTATGTTCTTTCTTTGCTGCCAGAGGAAGGAATAAGACTAAAATGTAGGGGGGAGCAGCTGAGGGGTGGGGTACAAAGTGTTTTAGGAAAAGATGAGCCCTATTTTTGCCTTCTGTGATTAAAATTCTCAAACTTTCTCACTTTCCCTGTACACATAACCTGTCTTCTCAGAAGTCCTGAATTGTAACTGATCTTAGTGGAGCACTTGGTTCTCAAACCCTTGATTGAAATGGAGTGGGAATAGATGTCAGGCCTTCATGAACCTTTTTTGTTTTAACACAGAAAGAGCTCATGTGCAAACTGGTTGGAATTAAGTCACCTGCTGAGCACCAAGTTCTTAAAGAAGCTGTATTTAGCAAACTGGAGAAGGACAAAAGTCAGCTGGAAGCAGTGGAATGGTAAAATGTTCCAATGATTTTTAAAATTAAAAAAAAAAAAGAAATGTTTGCAATTCTAGCCATTTTGGTTTATGTTGAGACTGTTAAACTGGTATGCTGAACAACTGGAAATTAAAAACCTGAGGTGAAACTGTTGATAGGCAGTGATATAAGACTTTCTCATTTCTTCTTCCAGGTTAGGTTTATTGGGGGATGAGCCGGTTCCAGCAGCAGATTCCATTGTAGGGGCTCTTGCAAAGCACATGGAGATGAAGCTGCCCTTTGGTACGTGAGAAATTCTTTTTCATGGGTTTCAGTGAAACAAGGCACTGTCTTTTATAAGCCTTAATTGGATTAGTTTGCTCATCTTCATTAATAAATCTTCATGATACATTGTTTAATGTATTGTGACATTCCCTACTTCCCCAATTTATCCATTTGTTTCCCTGTTACACTTCTAGATTGATTTTAGTATTCTGTCCTCCTTAATAGTCCTTGCCTTCAGTCACTTCTCTGATATCCATGCTGTGAATGTGTAGTGCCTGGCTCCTCAGGAACCTTGTCTTGATGTGTCTGAAATACAAGTAATGAATAGTTTGTATGCTTTTCTTTTAGGCACTGGAGAGAGAGATATGATTGTTATGAGAAGTGAAATAGGTCTCAGGCATCCTTCTGGTCATTTGGAAGACAAATTTATTGATCTGGTTGTCTATGGGGATAACAAAGGATATTCTGCAATGGCTAAAACAGTAGGATACCCCGCAGCTATTGCTGCTAAAATGGTTCTAGATGGTAAGTGGCTATTCCAACTTCAGTAACTGTATTTCAATCCTCTGGATATCCTGACTGTAGAAAGTAAATATGTAGTGTTTCTGAAGTATATTTATGTATATTTTTTAAAATTTGTCAGACTCTTCCTGTCTTCTTTACAGGAATTTTTAATCTGCATGTTTGGATGTTCAGATGTTCAGTGACAACTCTTAATTTACTGCTTAATCCACAAAGATTTTTAAGTTATCTAATATTAAATGTTACACTAGTGTAGAGGAAACCTTTAGCAGGATAAATTATAATTGATTATGCTACAGTGAAACAGGCTAATATATACCTGTGCTGAATAAACTAGTGACTTACACTGCTACTTTTTGGATTGATGAAATTTGAGGCTTGGGGCATATTAGCTGATCATGTTGTTTTTATATAAACAGTCAAACTCCTCCTAGTCATCACTGTTGAAAGAAATAGTGTGTTTTCCTGTTCCTTGCTCTTAATCTTTAGAACTTCCTTCTCCTGGCTAACTGAAATGAGCAAAACTTTGGTTGTTTTTTTTTTTGTTGTTGTTGTTGTTCTTTTTAAAAAAAACCCTGTAACTCACACTTTTGAAGTTTAGATACTTTTCACCAAACTGCAGTTTCACAATTCTATGAATTAAGTACAAGCTGTGTATGCCACTGTGTTTCAAACTTGTTTTCCATATTCTTTGATACATATTCTTTGATTTGCTCCTAATTTGAGATAAAAGATAGGGAGATCACTTAACAGTTACTGTAATAGGCAAAACAGGCTCAGCTTGGGGGAAAAATTAATTTACTTTATTTCCAATTAAAACTGGTTTGGATAATGCAAAAAAAGAGATAAACTAAATCAACATCTTTCTCCCTGCTCCCCTTTCCCAGGCTCAAATTCACTCTGTTCACTTCTCAGCCTCTTCCCTCTCTCCTGAGTAGCACAGGTGACTGGGCAACAGAGGCCTGTGATCAGTCCATAACAGCTTCTCTCTGCTGCTCCTTCCTCATGCTTTTCCTCTCCTCCAGCTGGATTTCCACCATGGGCTGGAGGGAAATCTCTGTTCCAGTGCCTGATGGACCTCCACCCTCCCCTTCTCTGACACTGGAGTTGCAGGGCTGTTTCTCACACTTTTTTCCTCACTGCTGTTCAGCGCCTTGCTCTTCCTTAAATAAATATTCCCTGAGGTGTCCCATCCATGGCTGAGGGACTCAGTGGTTCCCTGCACCTCGATCTGGCCGTGTCCAGCACAGCAGCCCCCACCTTGCTCACAGAAGCCCCGCTGTGCAGCTACCAAAGCCTTTCCTGTAAACCCAGTAGAGCACTAACACTGTTTTTTTAATACCTTTATTTCAGGTGAAATAACTGCCAAAGGCATGGTCATACCTCTGACAAAGAATGTTTACGGGCCAATACTTGAACGTGTTCGGGCAGAAGGCATTGTGTACAGTACTCGCAGTGTTATCAAGCAGTAACCGAAAGCAGTGGATTTAATCAGGTTTTGGCTTTTTTTAGTTCCCCCACCTCCCCTTTTAGAATCTCAGTTTGGACCAGCTAAAGGCAGCTCTTGCCATTTCATACACAAATGTTACCTTCCATAAAACCTGCCAGCTGGCTTTGATGTAGAAACTGTAGATACTCACAAATTGTGATATTTTCCTCTTAAAATTGTTAATCTTTCATGTACATGTTTCAGCATCAATCAGATCTTTCCTTATATTTTTTCTAAAATATCTCAGAAGGGCTTTTTTTTTTATTAGAGTTTATCTTCTCAGTGTATAGGGTTATTATTGCGGCAAATTTAAGCTGAAATAAAAATATATTAGTGGATTATTTTGTGGTGGAAAAGTCTGAGTAATGAACTCCATTGATAAAGCTTGATTGTTCATGTGGTTAAAATATTTTTCTAAAAAAATGGAGATGAAAATGATACTTAAATTTTAAGTCTGGTTGTCCCTTTCACTTTAGCAATATTCATGAATGTTTTCACAATAACAATATGCAAAAAATAGTTTAGAAATTCTGCAGTACTAGTAAATGAGATCCTGTTAAATCGAAGGGCTGTTCAGTTCTTAAATATTTGGAACCTAGATCTAAATATTTTTTAATCACTTTATAATGAATGTAAATTAAAATTAATTGGAGGAGGGATGAAGTTTAAGGCAAGCTTCCCCCCACACCCTTTCTTATTACAGAGTGGAAGCTGGTTGCAATATATTGAAATACCTGCTGTTACGTGTCGCCTTGTACTGTGGAGAGAGCGCACTAGCATTTAGCTCTGCAGCTAGGAAGGGCAATCTGAAATACAATGCAGTTAATGTGCCTAGAAGACGCTCCAAATGACATGTTTACTCTTCCCACTTACACTGCGTGCCTCATCCAGGTTAAGTACTATTACAAAGGGAATACATTGTATAGTATATGCAGCTTTGAAATGCACTAGGTTTAGAGGTGTAAATTGCCACTTTTTGGGTTAGCTTCTCTCCTTCTGCTATCAAGGTTTTGAGGCGTTCACTTGGGAACCTATGCCTGCTACTCAGTACAGTGCCACTTTAGACTGATGGAGTTTGCCAGCGTACCAGCTCATTTGCTGCTGAGTGCTGTGCTGACAGATGTGTCAGCCCTGCTCTAGCTGCAGTTTAGCCACATCAGTCCAGAACTGAACTTTAGCCTAAGTGCAGCTTCTCTGTAGCATAGCACCAACTGCCTCCTTTCGTTTCAGGGTTGCTTCTCTGGCTTTTGCTTAGAGATTTCTACACCACCTTGCAATTAAAACGTGGCTTAGGCTTCACCAGTCAGGGCTGTGAGGTACAATGCTGTGGGCAGGTTGTATTTGCACTGGTACCTGTGCAGCTGTCTATATCTTCCCTTTTCTAAAGCTGAATAGTGAAGCAGGAAGCTGTCTGCTTTCAGCTTTGCTCACAAACACACTTTGCTGATAAACGCACAGCCTTTTCCTTCCTGAGAACCAATGCTGTAATCACAGTTCTGAGAGGCTGGAATTCCAGGTTTTGTTTTGCATGGTAGGAAAAGCAGCCATAACAATAATCCAAGTTTTGATCTCCAAGTTTTGCTACTCAGGATTTAGATTTTCTTCGTGCACATGCAATGAAGTAGCAACTGCAACAGAGTTAGGTGAAAGGAGCCAAAGGGAGAAGGGAGAATGAAGGGCAGAGTGTTACTGTGAAAGAGAAGGACTTTTTATACTGAACCAATGCTTTTGTAATGTAATGTCAAATTTGGATTCTGTTACAGTGCCATGCATATATCACACAAAATCCTGTCTCCACAAAGTTGTTTTGCTTCCCACTGACCTTACAGGCTATTGGTCTGTTGTCTGGCTGGTATGTGCAGCTGGGGTAAGGATGGAGCCTGCAATGAATGTTCTCCTCTCTGCTGCCTCCTCCTTCTCCAGGGAGATTAATGGCCTACAACTAAGGGTTAAAGTTATACTTGTATCTGCTGGTCCCTTCCAGTCCAGTGCTTGGTGAGACCAGGATTTTACTTGAGAATTCTCTGTTCCCCTCCTTAGCCCACAAATACACAACCATGTTGTGCCTCTGTATATATGCATGCACCATACTTGCTTTTCTGCCTTGGAAATGCAGTATGAGATAAAAATAAGAATTTTTTTAAAGTATCTGATATTTTTGGAGCACTAAGGAATGAGTACTGCAGTGTTTTCTTCAAGAAACACTGCTACTATTTTTGAAACGTTTTATATCGGAATATATTTCTATTTCCCAGTGCAATGCTGCATTTTGTTTTCTATGTTTAGACTTAAATGAATTTATTGCTTATCTTTTTTTATGAAGATTATACTTCTCAGTTCTCTTTGCATATTACTGGAAAGATAATTGTATCTAATACACAAGATTGCTTGAAAAATAAATCTGAAATCCTCTGTTTTGTTGTCATGTCATCTTTCCAGCCTAATAATAAGATGTACCTGAATGGGATTTGGTTTTTCACATAGATGGTTATATTGAAAGGATGCTTACACATGGACTTTTCTGTATGCATGAAATATGTTTGCATACTTCTTACTAGACTCACGGGAGAAGACTTCAAGGATTGTTTAAACATGCCCATCTATGTATTTATATACATATATGTATAGGTATATCTGTATCTAGATAATTTTCAGCTATAATATTAAGTGATTTGGGGTTTTTTTAGCATGTTTTTTTCTTGGGCACAAGGACAACTACTGAAGTGGTAAGATACAGAACAGTAGATGTATATCTCCGTGAGCTCCAGGAAGGCCTGAAACCTTAGTGTCTGACAGCCTGTCTCACAGCCTGTCTCAGCTTGAGGACCTTGCTCAGCTGAATACATGGCTTCTATCACTGCCTGTGCTGAAAGGCTCTTAAACTCTTTGTTCACATCAGGCTTCAAGGAAGAGATTGTTTCACTGTGTGTCTCCCATTTTTTCATTTTGGAATTTGTGCTATGGACAGATCTTCATGACGTATAAGATCATAGCTTCTTTCTGAGATGGAGGTGCTTGAGCCCCATTACACTCAGACTGGCTTCTTTGCCTCTGTGTTTTGCATGCTCTCAGCCCCAGATATTCCTACAGGTGAGGATTTTATCCCTTGGAGGGACTGGAGTACAAAAGTGACACTGCCAGAAAAGGGTGTAAGCTCATAGCAAAATAGCTGTTTATGAGGGGAAAAAAAATGGGTTCTAGTGGTTGTGATTAGGCTGGAAAACTAAGAAGAGGAGGGCGAGAAGAAAAGAAATTTAGCCATGTGTGTCTAGCAGAATTTATCAAGGCAAATCAGACCATCTCAAATATATTCTTACTAAACTACTGCGTGCAGGTTGTGACTTTCCTGAAACAAAGAAATTAATTCCATAAGCCATAAGAATTCCATTCCATAAGAGGGAGTATTTTCTTCTCTCACTTGTTTTGGCTTCGAAAGGAAAGAATGCAATTTGGAAATGGAGGGAAGTCAGACATAATGTGGCCAAATATTGTGAGAAAGGCTTCTCTTCCTTCTTGTCCCTTTGAAACCCTAATCCACCAAAGCACAAACCTGTGAGAAGTGGATGGTCAGACATGGGCCTTGCTGCAGGGAAGTAGTAAAAACTAAGACTGTGACCTATGATACCTCAGACCCAGGGTAGCAGTGGGACCTTTGTTTCTTTTTTTAACCCCAGCAAGAACATATTGCTCCTCTGCTCCCCAGCCCTGGTTTGTTTATGCTTTAGGGTGAGAGAGAAATGAGTTTAACTTTCCTAAACTCATCTTGAAGTAAGCATTTATCACAGAGAATTTCAACCTGTCTGAAATTACACACATTATCCTAGGACATGGCGAAGAACTGTAAAGCCAGGTAAAGCACTGTGAGAAAACATTGCTAACAAGTTTTGTTAACATTTTTTGTCAACTGATTTTTGAAGTCCATACTAAGGTGTTTAACTATTTTGTTGTTGTGCTGATAGTGATGAGTTTTTATAACTTCTGTTCATCACTTACTGCTGATTCTTGTAAAGCTTTTCCATAGGTATTAAATCTCCACATCACAATGACTAAAGTTGGTGATAGTGAATTACTTGTTTTCTTCTTCTTTTTTTTAACTCTCAACTCTTTTGTGTTTCTTAGGAGGAAGATCACTAATCAAGTTTTCCTTGTCACACATGATTTACAGCTTTGTAAAGATAAAAGCTTAACCTGATGTTGTTTATTAATATCTTACTTCTTGCTGGAGAGATAACATCTTCTCCATAGTTGACCCAGTTTGAAAAGGCAGGCTACATGTCTTTTGAGTCTGTAGCTTGGATTACAAGAAAAAAATTAATTAGAATATGGCCTTTGTCTGAGAGAGGAACTGACACGCATTTATTAAAATCTGTAATCCATCACAGTTGAAGATTATAGAAGATTTTTTTTATGATTCTTATTTTTTTTCTAGATCAGAACCAATATGTGTGAGTAAAGAGATTATCTTAAGCACTTATGTTTTAAATAACTTATCAGCATGCTAAGATGATGAATGTGATTACAAACATCTCTGGAAGAAACCTTGAATGACAGCTGATTCCTTGGATTACAATTTTAAAATGTCTGCAAAACATTTAGGTTGAAAGGAACAGTTATATCAAGATGGGAATTTAGAAATGAGGATTCCTTTTTTGCTTTTGGTCCATAGATGCTTGAAAAAACAGAATTAATTGGCCTAAAAATTACTTTGTATATACAACTATATGAAACTGTAAATTAGCAGAAGATAACTTCATGCTTTTTATTTGATATGTGAGGCAACAAGCCAGTTTTCCAGAAGAAAAGGCTGAAGAAGTAGCACACAAGCACTACAGTTTCTCTTGTTATGCTAGTGGGGTGAAGTGCAGAAGTTAGTATCTGCTAATAAGGTTATGAAATATGGTTTGTAAATGGCCATAAGATCACAATTACCCTCTCTTGTATGTACACCCCTAGAGATTAAGATACCAAAAATTGTTTCTATAATTTTTGAATGAGAAGGGGGAAGTATATAATATTACTGTTCTTGTTAACCTAGATGGGCAAATGGAGTGTGTCAGCAATCTGAGTGCTTTAGGAAGAAGGAACCCTCAGGCCACCTGAAAAAGGAGATAATCCCTTTCTCAAAGCACAACTATTTCACACCTCTGTATGGACCAAATTTGTGCCTGAAGACTGTGAAAAATATGTATGTGTAATTCTTACAAAAATGTGCATCAGTTGGGGCAATGTGCCCATTATGTACATTTTAAACTCCTGTCAAAGCCCCAACTCCACAAATTTAGTAAGAAAATAGTTCTAGATCCTATTCTTCAAGGCATTTAACTCTGCTAATGATACATTGCATGTTTGCTTGCACTTAGAAGTCCTATGTCAGTCCTGTTCTTCCTGAACTTCAGAATTAGAAAATATGCAACCATGGCAAGGAACACAGGTTTTAAAAAAAAAAAAGCTGTAAAACCTGAATAAAGATGTTGCGGCCCAGAAAAGCAGGTTCCTTCTGAATTATTGGGTGAACTAATTATGGCTTTGAACTAAAGAGATGAATACTTGTATCTGCAGGCAGGTGGCTGGCACCCCTGGCCCAAGGCTGAGATACCTGCACAGATCATGAGAAACTTGCTGGAGGGAGCAAGAGTGAGCAGCTGACGGGAGTTAGGAAGTGTGCCATAGTCTCTTGGCGCTACACAGGCGATAAAGGGGGAGTTACGTGAGGGAAGGCCAAGCTCTGGTGGAGACCTTTTGGAAAGAAAAGCTTGTGAGGTGAGAAATACCAGGGAACTTGATAACACCATTGTGGCTGAGATGATCTAAGCAGCAGCATCCAAGGTTTCACACTTGGGTATGGGGTAACAAAGCTAAGACCCATGAAAATAATTAGGTAAACTTTTTTTATCTGCAAAGCGGTAGAAAAGGTTGGAGAAACAGGCACTAAGGAGAAGAGGGAAGTAATAAGCACAGGAACAAGGAGAGAAGAGAGGTAAAAGGTGCTTGCATATGTATATGCTGGCTACTGGCCAGTACTTTTACCCATTCATGCCCTGTGCCTATCCATGGCCCTTTGTCCTGCCTCCTTCTTAAGTCCTAGTCCTATTCTCTGTGTCATGAATCCTGTTTCTACCATCCTCTGTGTGTGTATGCATGTGTGTCTCCCTGTGTGGAACATGTGCACTGCATATTCCCTGGCTGGACCTGCACAGGGCCATTGGGCTGACAGGAGAATCATCCTGCATGCAGCTCTGGGGGATGGGGAAGGGGAAACCTCCAGGGTCCTGAGTCCAGTGGATTCAATCACTCCATAACCTCTGGGACTGCACTGCTGTGGTTATAAAGAAAGTGTCAAAGGCAAAAGAGAATTCAAGCACATTAGTATTTTAACACAGTTTTACAAAACTCCCTATGTTATATGGACTAGATGACTTCCAGTAGTCCCTTCCAACCTTACACCATTGTCTATATGATTATTTTTTGTGTAATAAAAGAGGACAAGAGCATGAAAAAGTCGTCTGCCTTACTGCTAGCTATTTTGACATTCTGTGCCATTCTGTCTCCTTGTCTAGGACCTACACATTCATTTCATGTATCAACAGTTTTAAGATTCTTAAAAGATTCTAAAAGATTCTGCTGGTTAGATTCCTCTAAATCCAAATTTATTTTGGCTTTGTTGCAGCTCCACCTATCCTAAAATCCACACTGCTGAGGGGGTCTAGATCTATCAGGGGGTCTGACACACTGAGCTCCCTTACACATGCCTACTCTAGGAATTAGTCAACTAAAATCTCCAAGCCCACATCAGGCCTGTCTTTTCCCATGCTTAGTTTTCATCTCAGATAGGGTCCGTTATTTTTCTGTGCATTCTACTCCAGAACAGTATTTCTGCTCTCAATATTTCTACATAGCAACTGTATATACTGTATAAAGTCAGAAAATAGCTGGTCTTGCTGCCCATGCTAGTTATAAACAAATATCTTACTCTGCTCCGGGCTCCTCCAGCCCCTCGGTGGTGCAACCTTCAGTACAAGCAGTTTCTTTTCTTGCCATTTCTGAAGGTTACAGAAAATGATTGAGGCCAACTTGAAACATTTTGCTTTTGTTCCTGCAGAGATTGCTTGCTTTATTGCTTCCCAAACTTTGGCTGTTGCCTTGCCAAAGGAGCTCAGCAGCTGAATCAATAATCTGAAGCCAAGCCAGCAGGGAGGTGTCTTGGGAGGGGCCAGCTAGGGCAATTGGGACACCTGGGACAGCCCATTAACCCGTGGGTGACCAGACTGGGAGATGTGGGAGGAGACACTAAAAAAGGAGCTAATGTGGACACTATAGGTATGGGTAGGAGTGGAGCAGAGATTAAAAAATATAAAAGTTTTCTGTAAGTGTCTCCTGAACTTGCAGATTCCATGGCAAGAGCAGCTGTCTGCAGATCTGCCTTAAGTCCTTGTTCTTGTAAGTAAAAGCTCCTGCATGACAGTGAGGATTTGTACTGTGTGTGTAAGACTACTAAGCACAGACTGGAATATTTATATTTATTTTTGCAATACCAGGGTAAAAACAATTTAACAATGCCAAGTACAGTGTTATTCTCATAAAAACTTTTCATTTCAAAACAAATAATTTCTAGTTCCCACAAAAAAGTTAAAATCACATGCAGCTATATGAAGGTAAATTTCTTAAGATGCACAATTATATATCAGAAGACTTTGTTAAAATAAAAACATACTGACTACATCATTTTAACAAGGCAATTACACAGAACTAGAAAACTGACTCTGTAGTAAAATATAAAAATCTACAATTATAAATATAAATTTGGTCCATGGATCACTACAGAAGTAGCAGTATTTACAGTAAGTATCAGATTACTATTCTAAATGTCTAATTGAAGTCTTAAAATGTTGAATGTTATGTAGAAGAGTATTTTATTTACATTCTACTATATTAAAAGTTGCATTTCTAGCAAATGTAAATTGTTATAAATACAGTGAATAAACCAAATACTAAACCCATGACATGTTTTTAATTGAGGATTCCCTAACATCTCTAAATATGGTAATTTTAAGTTAAAAGTAAAGCCAGCTAAATCAAAAAAACTAATACTGAAAAAACATACCACAATTCAATTATTAGAAACGCTGTAAAAGTCAATCAAGTTAGTCCAGATGTAACAACGTATTACAAGAAATCTTTCAAGAAAAGGCACGCATTGTTAATGATAAAAGTTCCACAGTAAAGTCGTATATAACAGAAATGACTTGGTTTGAGCAACGGTTGGGATTTGATTATATATATACTGACTGGATAGATTTTCCCCACCCAAAGTATAAAACTGAAAATAATAATGGTAAACTCCTGCTGTGGTTGGTGTGATGTAGTGATGTGTATGTTTAATTTGATGTGTTAATTAAACTAAAGATTCTAAACTTTCAGCTGCATTTCCATCAGGTAAAGCTGAGCCATTACTGTCCATAGATGCTGAGGGGTTTTCATCTTGTCTTGTGCTGACAAGGCTGAGAATAGCTTTGTACAGAAACTGGTACTGTTCCTGGAAGAGAAAAGAGAATACACTCAGGATGTTGGCAGAAACAGTTATCTTGTGACACTGTTACTCAAAATTAATTAACAGCTGATGTGTCAGTCTGTTAATGTACTGTGCTCCAGAATTTATTGTGTTACTTAGCAGCTTTATTATTTCTGATGGCTCCCCCTGTACACAATGTAAAGCACATCATTAGGGACCACAGTACAGATAGGGGAGAAAGCTGTATTTTAAAAGAAATATTATATGCTGCATCTGATCATTGTTAAATTCGATTGCAAGTTTGAGGACAGGATTAGGGTTACTGTTTGTCTGTTGGCTTTTTTCTCTTTTTTTTTTCATCTGAATGCTTTCCAGGAAGATTTCTTTCTCTACAGCACCCCTGGAAGACAGTTTTCATTAATTCATGCAGAATCTAAGATGCGAATAGTTCAGTAATGTTGCCCTAGGATCTAAGCATGCTCATAATGTCACAGGTAGGAAAAAAGGCGCACATTATTACTTACAATGTCTGTAAAGACTCCAGGCCTCATCAGATTTATCATCTTTGCTACATGGTAAACATCGGCTGAATTCTCATTTTCCAGTTGATGCATCAGAGTTGTTAGTGCACAGAAAGTGCCTGCTGTCACCCCTCCATGCCTTTGTAAAGTGAAACAAAACAAAACACTAGAAACTAGATCAGGTTTTACAAATTCAGGAGAAATTACAAATTCTGGGGCAAACTGGTAAGATGAATTTCTGTCATGATACCTTTACAATATCTGAAACAGGTCTGCCCAGCATTGGCTTAAAAAAACTTCCACGGCACCTGGCTACAGCTTCTTAGAGTTATTTCTCTACAACCCTCTACTATCCAAATCCTGAAGGCCTTGGGTCCTTCAGTGTTTCAACATTTTGTTATTTTTTGCCATTATTAAACAGCTGGAGAAGGGCAAGGTGCCTCATCTAAACAGTTCATTCTTTCAGTAAAAGACAATGAAGTCTTAACTGATTTCCTCTCCAGCAACCTACCTGATAACCATCCAGAGTATCAAAATGATGAAATTGAAATGAAGTATGATAAAATAAAAAGGTTTCTCTTGTTGATGGAGCTGGAACAGAACCATAACCACTACAGTTAAGTGCAAACTTTGTGCCTTGTTTCAGCAGCTTTTACTCAGTGAAAGGATGGCTCTACAGAAAAACATCAAACAGAAGAGTGCAGTTCTTACTCATCATGTACAATCATGGGCCCATCACGGTTGGAAGCTTCTTCTTTGATGATGCTGATCAGTTCAAAAGTTTTACTAATAGGGCTGTCAGGGTTTGGCCATTTTGGACACTGAAAATGCCTCACTTCAAGTACATAGTCATCCTAAATAATTAAAAACAAACAAATAAAAAACCATAAATCAATTCTGTAAAAGATTGACTTCCTTTATTCTTTTCCTTCACCTTGTTCCAGCTCCAGCCTCCAGAGGCAGAACCCTACTGCTGTGGAGGTTGGACTACCCTATTCCCCACATCATCATATTACCTTATAGACATTACTCCCTCCATGGGTGTTTCTAGGGCATGGATTTTTTATCAGTCGTTTACCATCGAAAATGTAACAAAATGTGGGCATTACCTTTAACAAATCAAGTCCTGAGTTATATGTTTATGACAGTGTTACCTGTGTAGCTTCTAAAATGAAGTCTTGGATTATGAGCTTCTCCTCATTAGACAGACACTTGTGCTCTTCAGCAATCATAGTGACTTTGAAACTCTCACAGTTTATAGGCTCATCTTTGTTTGGCCAGTACACAAATTCATCTTCAGCCTCCGGGAAAAAAAAAGTGGAGTCATAAAAGTAAGTAATGCTGAGTTCTTAAAATACAAAAACTAACATTAAAAATATGTCATGTATATAATCAATCCAGTCATCTAGATTTAAATTGAAAAATCAAACTTTGAGTGGTTAAACAATGGCAAAATGATGGTTTTCAAACATCTCTGTAGTGATCCTGACCAGAAGACCAATATACCCTGTGGACCCACATAGCAATGAACCTGCAGTGCTACCTTGTGCCACACATCCAGCCAGGCCTTCAGGCTGTGCTGTGCTGTGCATAGCCCATGGTCATAGGGTAAACTTAGCTGGTGTGTTGTAACGTATGTGTGGTCCCGGGACTATCTGAAAGTGCAGAAAAAAGTTCTCATGGGAGCGTCCCTTCTGTTTGACAACAGAAACAAAGAGAAATGGTTTTTTTTAAGAAAATCCTATAATAATTTGAATAACCAAAATGGTCGGATGGATAGGGAATGCTCCTTACCATGTGTCCTATCTGCCTGTTGTGTGTGTTTCAGGGAAGCTGGGGTGGATTCCAGCTGTGGTGGATGCAGAGCTCAGAGAGGCCATGGCTGTCTGTTGGGTGGGTACCACCGCTCTCTGGTCAAGCTGGCTGGGCTTCGGTGCCCTTCCTGCCCACCCTTCTGCAGGAACTGCTGCCCCATGCCTTGTGTGCCCACCCTGCTGGCAGTGCTCCTGGCCACTCGTGCTCCCCAAGAGCTTCTTCTACATGTGAGAAATGCTTGGCCACTGGTGCTCCTGGTCCTGCCCAGGTCCCACCAGCTGCTGTTGTGCGAGAAACAACCTCACACTTCTGCCCTTACCTAATAATGGCTAAGAAGCCATATTACAACTAAGAAGTTGTGGAGCAAAAACTAACCTTGCATAATGGTTACTTGTGCTGTTTGGCTCCTTTTATAAATTGTACAGGACTGATTCAATACTTTTTCATTCCAATCACAATCTGCCTAGACAAGGATTTCTAGATTTCTGCTAGATGACTTGGGGATTTTACACTCAGTTGGGTATTACTAATTTTTAACTATGTTTTGCAGAATCCAAGATATTTTCTCATATCCTGCATCTTTCAAAATGGTAATACTAATAAAATTGATACATAAACCCATAACATCAGACATAGAACTCACCATATTCTGGCTATCAGGAAGCATGACTATTAACTGGGCATTATGGTCCCATATCATTCTCCAGAAATCCTTGATAGTGTGTAGTAAGGGATGCTGAGTAATAATGAATTCATTACTTTGATAATAACCCTACAAGAAAAAGAAAAGACAGACTCAGAATTGCTGCCCAAATATTAATGTTTAAACGAAGCTTCTAGTGGACAGAGCGAGAACCTAGAAAATACATTGGACACTTGTTCCTTCTTTAGCTTTCTGCAAATATTAGAAGAATATAAAACTTCCATTAAAGTATTTTCCATGGGAAAAGAATAAATTCTATTACACTGAAACTATTTTAAAAATTAAAAAAAAAGTGATAAAAAAAAGAAAAAAGAGATTAGAGGAGACTCAAAGAGCCAACTCATAATAAAAATGACTGGCTACCTGAACCAAGTAAAAGAATACTTGAAGGAGCTGCAAAAATCCCAAGCAGTTTCTTTATTTATACAGATATCTCAGATCAACCTCTTACCACAAAAGAGAGTTCCTATGCAGCAATGTACCTGAAAGGTCATGTACACATACCATGGCAGAGAGCTTTCCCATCTCTTTCCTGAATGTCCAGGAGGCATTTACTCCTCCCTCTCAGCTATTGAAGGGGGAAAGAGTTGAAGAAAACCCAGAGAACAAAAAGATAATGGAAAGCTGATGAACTGTGGTATCTTAGGCTATGTGAATTGCATAAGCTCTGTAAGATGAGCAGGTAGGAAGGCAAACCACAGTGCAGCCATTAAAAACTAACTTGTTATTTAACATATTTAGTTCATCTCAAAAGATCTTCCCATAGGTGGCACTTAGCTTTACCAGTTTTTAAAACTATGATGTGATTTCTGTTTCTACAGACTGTTAAAATGAAACACACTTAACCAAACTTAAAACCAGTAATAATGGTAATAGTACTTCCTGGGGGAAGTAACTCTTTCAGGCAGAGTGAATAATGGAAGAAAAAAGCTTTCAAAATCAGGATTGTGCCACCCTAACTCAGCCACATGGCAGCTCTGGAAACAGCTGTGCATTGTATTTCACCAATATATTAACTGACTTACCATAATATAGGAAGCATTGATGTAGTCTGTGCCTTCACCAGATAGAGATGAGATACCCACTCTAGATCTTTCCACTGTAAAAAATTATGAATTCATAAATATGTTGCAATGACTCTTATAATACTATAGCAATTATATCTCACAGTACTGATAACACTGAGGTCCATCAGTCAGGATAAAGTGCTATCCAGCCATCTATTTTGTTTTCCTATGTGTAATTCTTAAATCACTTCTTCACTACAAGTACTTTACAGAACATTGCCCCAAACCAATGCAGATGCCTTCAGTTCTTGGTGAGGATTTGAACAAGCTTACCAGGAATGATAGATGAGGTTCGGTTCTTTTCTCTGTTACACTGTTTGAGTGCAGTTGAATAATCACACTGCTGTGTGTTACACTGGCTCAGTAACTGAAACAATGAAGTTAAAAGTCAGGTAACTGTAGAAAAGCCATTACTTCATAAGCTGCATTAAACAGAAGGGTGCATATATTGCAGGTTTGCTGTCTCTCTTAACTGTAGTTATCTAGTTATCTTTCTAAACTAGTTAGCAAGTCACCAGAATATTTTTTCTTCACTGTTCTTAGCAGTTCAAATTATTCTTGAATCCTAGATCAATAAGCATATCTTTGAAGGTGAAGTCTGTCATCTAGCCAGTGCTGTACACTGAGGGGAGTACACTGATTGATCAATATAGCTCATGACTTATTTGCCAGAATGGTATCTTTCCAGACTTCTTTACCTTTGAGATCTTTCTGCAAAGGCATGTAGTTAGATTTTCCAAAATCTATTTACTGTCCCATTGCTCAAGATCTCTTTTTTGTGGATTTTTTTTCTGTATTCCTTGTTTAAGAGTATGAAAATAATTCTTCTGTCCCAACTGACTGCATTCGTTCAGTGACTTTAATCTGAATTTAGGCTCTCAAATTTTAGGTAGAGAAAGCTGATGAAAGTTGTGTTGAGATACGTACTTTTAAGTCATTCAGGTTTACAAACCTAAAGATATTCACACTACTGTCTCAGAGAGCTCACCTTGAATTGTTTCTCCAGTCTGGTCTTTCCTGTTGGTCCAGGTATCAAGAGAGCATTCACATAGGCATGAATGTGAGTCTCAAGGACTTCTGTTTCTTTACTGAGTATTGCTTCGACCAGTGCATCATGAATGAAGATGTACTGCTCCTAGGAAAACAAACCCAAACCTCTGAGCTCTCATGATTTTATGACTCCTCTGGATACCTCTGGTTAAGCTGCCACTTCTGATGTGGTCAGGTTTTTTTCACAGGGGTTTTCTCAAATGTGATCCTCTACAGCATAGGCTGTCCCTCTGCAGTGACAGTACACATTACAAGCACAATTGACAATTACACTTGCAATACATACAGACACATATATCATATATATATGATATAATACCAAATCCTCACTACCTGTGATATCTCACATTAACAGAATAGAGTTAAAAATGCAAGCACAGCCTTAAGTCAAATTTTCAAGCCAGTCCTGCCCCTAGTTCCTACTGCTATCCTCTATTTTCTCTCTCACATCCTCTGGAAAAAGTGTCCTAGCTGTTGATTGTTTTCTGTTGAAAGGCACTGGGGAATCTAAAAATCCATTCCTGAAACCTGAAATAGACTTTCAAATGCCCTGCTGTTGCCCTTATTGTTTTCTCTTGGTCTTTCAATATTCTATATATAATCTTCAGTTTAAAGCATCTATAAATAATTTTCTGTCTGAAACAGCTTTTCCCCCATATTTTATTGCCTAATATAAACTGTTTGATGAGGTTCAGTGAAGATCTGAATGCCTGACAATGGAGCTTCCTCAAAAAGCTCCGTGACAAAAATACAACTCCTTCCAAGAAAGCACTGCTGAGGGAAACATGATTTATACAGGCTTCCTTCCGAGTCCTCCTTCATAAACAGACAAGAGCCCACAGAAAGGTAATTTCTAGTGCACTGCTCTAAGCGTGCCTAGAAGGATGTCTCTATAAAACCAAGGGAAGCAAAAGGGAAAATCCCACCCACTCTGGTGACAAGTTTCTGTCTGTCTGGTGGTGCCAAAAAGAGGACTGCATCATCTCTCCTCCTGCAAACAGAAATAGTTTGTAATAGTCTCATGCTATTTGTATTTTATTCTTACCTCAGTCTGCACCAAGTAGTTCCTTTGGGTACGTATGTGTTTTAAGAATCCAAATATGTTGACCGTCCCTTCATGATGGATTTGCTGTAGCATGCTGTCTAACACTATGTATGTGCCTGTCCTTCCAACACCAGCACTATAAAACAAAAAAATGGTCTTGAGCCTGAAGTCAAACACTAATGGAAAGAACTGTTCCATACACAGTTTTTTCAACAAACTGCTGCGTAGGGAAGATTTCCCTCTACAAATGAATTTATTATACAATATGCTTTGCTAAATGTTCAAGACTGAGAATAATCTTTTTCTTTGTGCAAGAATAGACTTAAAGATTATTTTCTCAAATGGTTTTTAAACTATTGGCTGAAATAGAACTAAGGGGTTTCCTGCAGGTCTGCAATTTTCAGGCTTCTGATATTCCTTAGGATACTTTGCCAAGTATATCTAGAAAAGGTGATATATGTCAGCATTTAATGTGTTCACACTTAATGTGTTCAAATTCTTCTATGTTGAAACCCCACCTTAAAGCAAAAGTTGCATTATGCCACCCACTACATTATAGGAGATTTCAAAGACAAACCCCAGGAAATGGTAGAACTGTTGAGAGGATATCTGTAAAAGAAAAAAGCTTAGCACTCTTTAGACAAAGCTAAGATGGCAAGCAATTGTTGAAAACCTTTTTAAAAACAGAAAATAGAGAAGTAAGGGTTAATCAACTCATTCCTGTTATGAACTCCGATTAATGTAGTATAAAACCAGCCATATCACACGATTAAAGAAAAATTTTCTTTTATAAAATATCTGTGTAGGAAGTACAAGGTCAAGAGGTCAGTTTTTGTTATCTAGTCATATATGGGAAATAGTAATTTGTAATTCCCCTCTAAGATATGAAGGAACATTATGTGTACTGTACATGTAACTTGACAGCAGCAGTGTGCTGGGCCTGCATGGTCCCCTCTGGGCAGATCCAGCTCAGTTCATACATGCTAATTCAGTCACCTCATTTCTGACACAGAGGGGGCACAGAGCATAGGTAGTGTGAGCTTAGATTGCTGTAATAAACTATCTAAATAAGTATGATATGAAATTCAAAGGTCCAGGTTTTTAATACCCTATTAGACACAAAGAAGTACAAAGATTACCAGACGCCATCTGTACATGTTATGAAAGAAAAAATATGAAAAGTACCAAATAAAAATAGCTAAAATAAGTTTCATAAATCTCATTATCTGTGTCTTCCATATAGCCTGTAAATATAAATAAAAGTTACATTCCAAACATGAGATGATTCCTTTGAAATTCCATAGTGCATGTGGTCAGGTTAGCTAAAACCCATACAAAACTGCCTACAGACAGAGGTGAGTTATACCTATGACCCAAGGGAGAGGTCTGACTGAAGCCACTCAACTCCTAATGTATTGCCAATATCTCAGCAATCTCAGACCTGACATTTTGTATTTCCCAAGAACAGGCAGGATGTAAATAGCACCAGAACAACAAGATACGGAATTTTAAATTTCCAAGCTAAAAACAGATGTCAGTCAGATTAGATCATCCCACAAATAAAATATCTTCATTTGCAGCATTTGTGAGGTGGCTTTACCTGTTCGCTTTCTCAGAGTCAGCTCCAGAAGGACAGAATTCATGAGGAGGTTCTCTTTCCAAATGTTCCATCAAAGGTGAGGTACTACAGTGGAAAACCAGAACCTGCTTATATATTTTACAATAACCCGGTCCTTCATGGGCATTGTGAAGTCATTCCAGGCCCTACAAGCCCTTTTTAACCAATTTTCCCTGAGCTGCCAGTTTTAGTGAGCAGTGACAGAACACCTGCCTGCACACTGCGGCACATGCAGACCTCAACCGTTCCCCAGAATGCTCCTCCATTGCAAATGACTGCTAGAGCCCAGAGTAATGTTAAAAACAGCAGAGTTGTAGTTCAGCCAGGAATAGAGTGAGTCTTCTCTTGTGCACAGAGCTCCTCTTAAGATTACAGAGTATCCCTGCACCAAAGAAAGCATGAGCCAAAAGCATCCTAATGATATATTTGCAGAAATGAAACAATTATCCCCACACATGTATCTGGTAAGCTCATAGAATTCAAGAGAGCAGTACGGAAATGTGGAAAAAAAAATAGAAGTAAGAGCAGTTTTACAATAAAAGAAAAAGAACATAGTGCAGAGCGGCATCATCTTGTTTATGGAGATTTACAGATTTACAGAAGTGGAACAGACAGTTGATTAGTTGGCCTTACGAAGGAGAGAAATATCAGATAAGAATATCAGCTAAGAAATTAATCTTACTCCATCAGGAATTGTTAAATGCAAGAGTAAAAGTTTGCTTAACCCACCACTGAGAAATTCTTTTTTTCTGCAAAACAAAAGTGGAGTGAACCTTACAGCACTAAAAACCACACCTGCAATGAACCACAACAGGCCCGACAGCGTGGCGCTTCGCATGCGATGCCTTCCGCACGAAGGTGAGAACAGGCAGTGTGTATTCTGGAACACCCATGTCAGGCCACTGGGTATAATGGTACTGAGTCACTATGCGTCCACTAGACCTCCCTTTCTGGGAACCCTGCAACAAAAAAATAATTCCATATGTAGGCAGCCCACATCTTCCTTTATTTCCGTACCTGATAGCTGTTGAACTAGTACTATCCCTATTTAGTTCAAAGCATGCCATGTGGCTCTAAGTATGCCAGCCTTCAAAGAGAAGGGGAAGGGCCAGTGCTTCTGTCTCACCAGCTTGCCCACTGAGTGGAAAAATGACCTGACACTGTCTCTTAGAAAGCCATAGAGAGAGATTAAGAGCACTGGAGGGATAACAAATTACAGGCTGCTCTCAAAAGTCACCAGCTCTTCCTGACACTCTGCTCCTCTGTTGAGTGAACAGAAAGAGTAGGGCTCATCTCACCCAGCTTTAGTGATCTACAAGGCAAGTAGCCTTGTGTAGGCTGCTTTTCTAAGCTCCCTTCCTCCATGGCAACTCAGAGGCAGGGATTCCTTCAGAAAGCAGGTTATCTCATTCAAAGATTGGTTCCTAAAATAGGCAGAATAAATTAATTGATAGTAAATGCTGCACATTATGTATTAATTATGCAGGAAGGTTGAGAGACTGGATGTCTCAGATTGTGGCTGGAATAAATTAAGTTTTCAGAATCCTCCTCAAAGTAGCTAACATCACCCTGCTGAGCTGAGAGCATGCTGGTTCTGCTTACAATAAAACGAAGCGTGGATTCACCTGTCTTTAAAAAGGAAAATGGAGGGCTGAGGTGGATATTTTAACTCATACCATATTTTCTTCAAGTTGCTCTCTTTCTGAAAATGTATCATCCTGCTACCCAGGCAGGCAAAGTCCACATCAGCTCTCTAATGTGATCAATGCTTTTTCCCTGATGGTCCTACAGTTTTCTGAGTTGGTTCATCTGGTCAAATTAACTGAAGTTGACAAGCACCTTGGCCGGCTGAGACCTATAGGATTCGGCTTTACATACACAGCAGAAAGAGTTGTCAACTGCCTTAAAAATATTCTGAGCATCTTTTAACACTTCCTTTTGCCCACCTCTGTTTTCAGGATGCTACAAACCTTTTTGATCTTGGTGTTTCTAAGAGTAAAATTCCTCACAGTGTAATAGGCAAGCACATGAACACTCTTCTGAGTAACCAAGAAGTTCCCATATTCTTCGCTACCTTCGGCAGGCCAATACTGGTCACATTTTCTCTGTTAGAAAGCAAATAAAAAATAGAGAAGAAAACCCCTAAAATGTCAAACTAGTAAGCAGAAATGTTCAAATTTAAGAGCAGAGTAAAGCACAAAACTATACAGCGACTGTCAATATACCCAGTTTATAATAGACATGATCTTCTGTGCAGGAGAACAAAAATGTGCTGTATTTTGTGCTGTAGAGAGATGGCTGTGCAAAGATGCTCTTTATTTTGAATACTCCAAAAAAGAGGTTTAAATCATATTATCAGAGTTAAAAGGGTCTAATATTGTATAACTTTCCATTCTATACACACTCTAAAAACTAAAGAAAATAAAATGATCTATAGGAAAAATAGGAATACATCCAAGTCAGTAGAGTTGTATGTGGCTCCCGATTAGTTTATAGTATGGGCAGAGTATATTTATATCTGGTAGCCAGGGTAAGAGTGAGCCTGTATATGGCTAGAATATACAATAGAGAGCTGTGTTGTGTCCAGCCTTTTGGTTGGGTAGTCATATAGCCTTCTCTAGGAGTATTCAAAGGGTGTTTGTTTATAGTGTGGTGTTATGAATGAAGTGGTACTCCCAGTGCAGCCCTCATCTGCAATTGCTGTCTGTATCTTCTGAGAGATCCTTTATAGGTTGTATGATAAGATTTACACTCATTTCAGGCACTGCTGGCAAGTGTGATGCAATGTGTCCTCATGTGACACGTATACCCCCACCACAAAATCAGAGAAACACACACCCTGTGATGGGGTTTGACCTCGTTTTGTCTCGCTGGACAAATGTGTGTCTAGTCAAGTACTAGGAAAGGAACTGTGAGAACCACAGGATGTTAACACGGAGCAGACAGTGAATATCCAGAAAGGTTCACCTGAACTATATTCTTCTCCTTTCCAGGCTCCAAGGCAACCCTGACAAAGAGCATGACAGCAAGCAGATTGGTAGCAGAACGTGTCATGAGGTCCACAATCTGTCCACTTATATTATATACAAGAAGTCTTTTTTTCAAGATAAGATTTTTTTTTGTGGTTAGAACATGGTATTTTCAAGACTTATTGAATATTTTCTTTAGTTTCATACTACAAATCTTCAACTTTATACTTCTGTAGCCAGTCCTAGTACAAGCAACTACTAAAAACTATTGCTTTTTGCTCAATAAATGACAAAACCAGATTTCCAGATTTCTAAAAGAGACAGGAGTTTGCTACATGTAGATCTACCAACATCAGGGAAATAAAAAACAGACAAAGGTACTCATACCCTTCCTTTCTCAATGAGATTAGTTATCATCACAATAACTTCCACGTTATGTTCCCATATCATTCTCCAGAAATCTTCTGCTGTTGATTTTAGTGGCCCTTGAGCTGCAATGTAGGCTTTTGGCTTGTTATAGCCCTAAATTGAAATATAAGAAATGACACTTGTCAAATCACTGTCCATGAGCAAAAGGAGGTTGGGAGGTGTACATGACATTTCAGGTATTTATTTTTGAAGACTCTGAAAAGCTTTTAAGCACTTTTAAATTTTTGACTATTCAAATTGCAGAAACCCTGTGGTATCAGATGACATATGAATACAATTGTTACGTCAATATTTATCATTCCAAAAAATAGGATATGTATGTTCAAATGCCCATATTCAGGCAGAACACTGACATAGTGATTATGAGACGTGTTACAAAAGTGGTTTAAAAAATGAATCATGATCACTCACATGTAAATGACTACGTAATGAAAACTGGTAATGGTACCTTGGTGAGCCTCTCAGCTAAATGGCGTCTTCCTCTCATGAGACTACCTCAGACAGGAGAATTAACCACTCAGATGAGATATACCTCTAAAATGACTCAGATGTGATGGGACATTTTTTCTTTAAAAGTGCCCTTCATTA
This sequence comes from Falcunculus frontatus, assembly GCA_013398115.1. Lineage (NCBI taxonomy): Eukaryota > Metazoa > Chordata > Aves > Passeriformes > Falcunculus > Falcunculus frontatus. The sequence goes on along the minus strand of VZRV01004453.1, from coordinate 105,462 downwards.
AGCTGCAGCTGCTACAATACCAAGACGGATTCAAGAAAGAATTGGCATTTTACCTTTATTTTAACTTCATAGGCTTAACTTAGAACTCTAACGTTTCTTAACAAAATCTGTAATATTGTGCTACGTTTTAAAAATAAAATCTATTCATCTCCATACATAATTTTTTTTACAGAAAAGACTGACAGATCAATAGGCCAGCAGATAGAAGAAGGCACTTACATCAACGTAGTTGGCATTAATGTAATCAGTCAGTTTTCCATCCTTTTCTGCAAGCTGTGCTAATTTAACTCTAGTATGATCATCTGCAGTAAACCAAGGGAGAAAATAAGCAATTTTTGGTAAGAATTATATTCTTTCTTGTAAAAATAATGAACTGTGTTTTTACAATACATAAGACCAATACAATCACACATGCAAACATCCTTTCCTTAGGTGTGAATCAGATTCAAAATTCTAATTTTCAGAAAAATAAAGTAATGACTCCAAAGTTTGAAGGGATTCAGAATCTAGTGGCCTGAACAGCAGCACCTGGGGCATTTTAGGCACTGTGACATATTTCCCCTATGGCCTCTAGCTGCTGCTTGAAAAGGTGTATAGGTCTTCCACAGGTCCCATGTCATGACTGCCAAATCTGCACAATGGGTTGTCTCAAAATGACAGCAGGCACCAGTGTTGAGGAACTTTAATTCCAAATTAAAAGAGTGGACACTGGAGAGCAATAGGACTTCGAAAATGCTGGACATCTGAAGCAACAGCAGTGGCGACATCAGGGTGAGCTGAAGCATTCCGTAGGCTGCGCTGATTGAAAGAACTACGCTTGAGTCACTCACAGAGGACAATTCTTGCTACTTCAGCTGCCCTAAGCTGCCTCTGCACTGCTCTTTAATAAAACAGCCCTTGGGCTGGCACCTTTTGTATGACCAGGTACAAACACAGAGTGGCAGAGGAAAATCCCTAAGTTTTTGTCTCTTTAGAGACATCTTTAGCCAGGGGGATTGGCATTTCTTGTTGCTGGTTTACATTGTCTTCTGCCAGACAGCTGACTCTGTCACTTTTTCTATTAAGCTTTAGGGATGTTGAACGCTGAAAATGCATATTTATTTCGAGCTTTCTTGTAATCAGAACAGAGTTGAAATCCTATGGAGAGTTAAAAAAAGTATTGAGCCACCAAATGATCAAAAACCCAGAGGCAATAGCTTGAAAGAGAGATTAACAAAATTGAATAGATGTGTTTCGGAGAAGAAAAATCTGGGAGAATGATGAAACGGGAAAACAAGTGTAGTGGCTAATAAAGATGCTGTATTACATTGTTGCCAGGCACAATACAACATAAAACCAGAACATTTATGTTTATATGTGACAGTAAATATATCCAGGGATTTTGAAGCTCAGAGAGACAATAAATCACCATTGTTCTAAACCAAAGATGGATTAATTTTGACAATCAAAACACAGCTTCTTAGGCTTTCTAATGGCATTATAATGAAATCTTCCAACTCCCTTTGGGTCATCACAGAAGACACAAATATGTCTTGCTAACACATGCTCATCAAAGCATCAGAATGTCAGATGCATAACTTGAAGAGATGTGGAATCTCATGCTAACTCCTCTCCAAGGACCGCTTTGCTGAAGAGTAGCTGGAGGTTTCAGTGTAGAAGTATTTTAGCTCCCTCTGATAACATATAAATCTGTACTTCTCTATAATTATTTCTTACAGAAAACAACAGGTGATGCTTTTACTTACAAGCAACAATGTTTATGTATCGATTCTTATTCTTGTTGTCAGGGTGATTAGAGCTGTCTGATGTAATACCTAGATCTACAGTACAGCTCTGGATTTCCTGAAAAAAAAGTATGCCATCCTTAAGTAAGTATTAAGATACATAAAATGTCTTTAAATACAGTAAGTAAGCATGAAAAGAATCACAACCTTATACCCGATTATCTATGATATTTTACAACTACTTCATTGCTAAAAAAAAGTGCAGTGAAATAATTCCTTACCTGATAAAACTCTTTCAGTGTCTAATGAGGGAATGAATGCAAAAAAAGTAAAAAAAATCAAATTCCACAGCACAGAACAAATGGATAAGTGTTTATATAAATTACAATTTCTATATGGAAAACAGTTATGGTCATGCAATATACCCATAATAACAACAAAACTGAGTATTTTGACAAAACTCCTAAAGGAAACGAGGTAATTTTCCCAGTTAAAATGATGGCATCTCTTTTCCTATCTTTATCTTTAGCGTTAGACCTTAGGCCAGTGAAAGCTTGTACATATGAGCAGCACCATAGATTTTAGCCAGATTATCTAAATATTTAACAGTTCATTGGAATTTCTACTGGTCCTTATAAATGCATTAGTTTCTCTAGGGAATGCTTTTGCTCTCTTTGCATTCAGCTGCAAAACCTTTGCTGACGCAGGACCGTGTGCTGTTCAGCCAGACTCACAGCACTCCGGGGAAAGACAGTTACAGCCCTCATTCAGGCTGCCAGCACTTCCAACAATTTTATAAAGTGAGACAGGCTTGAGAAGACATGCACAAACTCTCTAAGACTCACAAAATTAATTCATTTTATTAATTACTTTAGCTGACAGGAAACTCAAGCATTTATCAGGCCCACACTGTTAAATAGCAAATACACTGCGATCACTAAAAGTACTAATGATATTTCCCAACACTTTTTATAATTCATTTTAATGTCAGTGACCTTAACCTACTTAAATATATGTATAAAAAGTGGTTTTCAGTCTAAAAATTAAATTTCAAATGAGTTATTTCATAGTAATATAAAAAAAACTTGCTACCCCGCCCTGCCCCCCCAAAAATCTGAACCACCCTTGTACTCTTCAAATGTATGCTAACTCTGCAAAGACAATTACTGTATTTCAGTTTTTCCCAATCTTCTAAGTTTTCTATCAGTAGAGAAAAGAACGATACACTAATTCTGGGGTAGTCCATAAAGCCAAGAAGGATCTTCAAGAAATGACAAGGACACTGACTTTTTCTGGTAATAGTTAAAGCTAGCTTGAAATCTGTCACATGGTGCCGCTGTAGTTCAGAGACATGCACTATATTTGGTCTTTAGATCACTGCTGTAATTTAGGAAAAGTCAAATTGTAGGAAAAGATCAATTTAGAATGAACAATCTGATTTCTATATTGCTTTACTCACTAATGGTGACAGAATTTTGTATCCATTGTATTTACACACAGTCCTTCAAGATCTGCTCTTATTAACAGCTAGTCGAGCTGGAGCCCAGTCCCATCAGTGCATATGCACATGTGTATTATATGAATATGTACTGGACATTCACAAGTATTTACAAATTTGGTCCCACAATCAAATAGATATTCTGAATGTTAAATGAATCGAAGAAGAAATGCTGATGAAGAAGGTTATGTGAAGGACATGGAATTTTTGGTCCACTAGATCACAATACATTGCCTGGGGAAACAAGAGCAAAACCTAAAGATGAAAAACTCTGAATTTTTTACTTTCATTACTGCTTTTGCAACAGGAATATTACGACCGTATTTTAAATTAACATAGATCAGTTAAAGAACTTGTTTCCATCCCAACTGACTGATTTTGTTAGAAATCTCTTGTAAAACTTGCTAATGGCACAGCTTTCATTATGGTATTTGGGGTTTTAATGTTTATGTGAATTAAGTTAGAACATATCCACCTTTAAATTGATTGCAATACACAAGTGTGAAAAAAATGAAGATCATTAGTTACATATGGTGACAGTAACATTATATGATTAGAGCATATGTTTCAACATTTTGAAATACCTCTTATGAACCATATACTTTAGGAAAGGAACTGTAAAGTTTTCACTACCACATATGAAGACTACATTAGCTCCCCTGTTAATGAGAAGTCTTGCCACGTGTACTCATTATTACTTCCATTTTATTTTCTCTGTAAATGGAACAAGCAAATGTGGGTAGCTTCTGCAAAATTCAATTGTCATTAGTATTAGAAAAGCTTTAGATCTATCACTGTATCTGATAAACCATATACATTGCATTATCTTTGCATAGTTTATTCACACAATTATTCAGTATTTTATCATAATAATAAACATTCCCATTTGTATTCCAGTCCTGTTAGCTTTTAGGAATCTCCCTAGGCTTTATGTATAAACCCCAAACTAGGCTCAAAGCACTCACATTTACATGCATTCATGAAATTGGTGCCCAAGTCAGAATGTAATGTCCCCAATTTTGTTTCCAGGCATTTAAACTTAACATTATTTGTATGTGCTAAGAAAAAGATCACATCATAGAGCCATACCTCAAATTCTTCAGAAAAACCATTACTTGCATGTAAATCTGCAACATGTTTTGGAAAATGCTTTATTGGAATTGCTCCAACATCATCTTGGGGGTGGGAAAAGACAAAAAATATATTTATGTAGGATAAAAAGCCAGTGACATATAATGAAGTTTATATGTAGGCAATCCACAAAACATCCTGAAATAAAATTCTCGGCAGGAACTTTGGATATACAACTCCCAAAAAATTACAACATTCTTTGATGCCAATAACATTTCTAAAATAGTTACCTAACACTTGAATATTTCTAAATCATTATTTGGAAAGAAAATGCCTTGCTAGGTCTTGCTCTGTCTGTAAGCCCCCCAAATCAGGGTGCTGATTCTCCAAGATGCTGAGCTTGTCTGTAAAATAGAAGAATGCACAGAATTCCCTGCCAAATCAAGGAGATATGGGAGGATTAGCTCTTTGCTACTAGATGTTCAAGGGCAGAGAGCAGAGCTCTGAATAATACTGATAAAGTAGGAATGATTAGGCAGAGTTGTCTGGGTGCTTCACGCTGATTAGTGTTGCACTGGAACTTGGATGCAGTACATGGACAAGCCACGTAGTCCCAAGCCTACTAAATTAAAGCAGCATTATGCCAGTAGTTTCATATTAAATGACAGTTGCATGTTTGCACTGGCATCCAAAAGAAACAGCAATTAATTTTCATCTTTTACTGCATTAGTGACCTTCAGTGCAGAAATTTCTCCCCATTCTCCTTGTGATTCTGTGATTACCAATTGATAATAATCTTACATCTGATCATGGCAGTACTGACTGAAGATTTTCACATCAGGCTTCATACTTCAAGTTTTAAATGCAAGATTTATGTTTAAGTCTTCTTGGCTACTCACAAAGAAAAAATCTACGTTCTTGAGGAATAAATGTGATTAATGTAACGTCTCCATTTTACTTTAGACAAATACCAAAAGTCACTTGTGTAGAATAGGCATCAGGAATCACATCAAAAACCTTTGGGACTTTTAATCTTCTCTTTACTGCAAATATGCTCTGTAAACAAAGTCATCTGTTTGCTAATTATCTGCTAAAGGATGACATTATTTCACTTAGTTTTGGTTCTGAAGAAAAATTTTGTTGGGTTTTTTTTAAAGTCTTTCATGGTTTAAAAATATGTTTATTTCACAATCTTTAATTTCATCACTATTTCATATGGGAACAAAACGTCTGAAACATTGAACAAGGACGTGCTATTCACATCAACAGATGTTCAGCATTTAGCCCACCTAATAATTTCAGCTTTCAGTTACCAAGAATTTGTTGATTCTTACTAAGATCCATCTGGTCTTCCACTTACATGACTGGATCTGAATACAAAAAGTGAATTTATCCAGTCAAGCCTAAGAAGCTGAAAAAATGTGTAACACAATCTTCACACTTTGGAGATGAAACCTTGCATGAAGAGTTTATCCTAATGATATGCAAACACAAAACCAGAAGGAAAGGTAAATGACTCAAAGAGTGAGTACAATAATGGAGAAATAGATCTTAGGTTTTGTTTCCTTGCCCGTGCAAATCTCCCAATTCAATCACTTCTGAATCCAGGAATGTATTTTATATCTGGATGTGAGGTATCACTTCAAACTACTTAGAGTTTGATAGTGGATCCGCATACTACCGAAATGTAATTCATTATTATTTGAATGCATCTCTGAATTGTGCTGTGAAGGGCCATGGCATTTTCTGTGAATAACTGCAGCTCTCATATTTCTGCCAATGAAACTCTATGGAAGGAAAACTTAATATATAATGAGATCTGTGGAGTGTGCTTTTGGTCACAGCCATAAGAATTAAACTTAGCAGTTGCAAGACACTCTTCCCGCCCTACACTCTTTCCTAGTATTATATTGTAATTAGATGCAATTGTAAAATTACACTTTTGAAACACTTGTGTAATAGAAAACATAGTAACTGTTCACTTGACATCTGTTGCATGCAAAATAAAACTATTCCCTCAGTGCTTGAAGATTTTTCCATAAAATATTTTGTGTATCTTCAGTCACTAAGAAAAAGAAATCTCTTTAATATTTATCAGCATTTCAGAAAGAAAACTTCCAGCTCCAAAACACGTGTTTTAGGCACTCAGAATAATTGTAAGTGCAGTTATGACAATGGAAAACACTTTCTCCCTGAGGTGAGCTGGTCAGGAAAAACCGTAAGAAAATTATACAGTTGTAATGCAATATAGTTAATGTTTGAGAATTAAAGCAGACATTTCCTATAATGATTGCTACTTGACATTCATATATAATCATGTTTTCTGAAATCAAGCTATAGCTCTGCTTTTCAACCATTTAGTAAAAGGTTATGCATCTCCTAACAACAGCAATCCATACAAGATGCATTTGAAGATGTCTACAAATCAGTTACAATGGAAGCCTAATGTTTGGGATTTATTTAATTAAATGTGTTTACTAGTTATTCACACAAGGGCTGATTTTCTTCCTTTAGTCATTCCCTGGAAATCGATCTCCTTGTGTAATAGCACAGTTTGCAAAAACATTACTTGTGGAACAAGATATCCTTGTCTCATAGGTGAGAATATGGCTTAGGATCTACTTCAGGATTAATCCATTTAGGGTTTAAATAGATGAATGAAATTAATCTATTTCATTCTACACAGACTGAAAAAGCTGTGAGGCTGCACATGCTTCTCTGATACTCTTTGAGGAAAGAAAGGAAATGGTTTCTCCAAATAAATGTGGTGGGTATAGAATAGAAGATGCTAATAATATTCTGAACTACTGTATTATTTTCATGAGAGGTTCACAGAACTTTACCATGCTAGTAAAATATGTAACTGTAAGAACACACTGTAATTGCAAGTGAAAACCAGACAGATGAGGCATATCCTCATCCTGCTGGTAAAAAGATATGACATGTTCTATACACAGGTGACAAATCTAATAAAAGTCAGAAATACAACAGAATCTGTTGCTGGTGTAATCCTCTAGAGCTATCTAGGGTAGCTCAGATGGCTACATGAGCAGCCACTCTAATGAAGCTACACTTCAAATGGCTACAGGGCCCAGAGAATCCTTGAGGCAACTCCGTAAGCTGAGGATATTTCTCTTCTGTGTTACCTGCAGAAGAGACTATTAATAACACCAGTCTGCCAAGGTCAAGTGTACCTGTTTACACAGACTTGTACAAGAGGTTACAAATCTCTGGTTTACAGATGGTATAGTATATGGAGAATCCATATTGACACATACAAAGCAACATCTTCCAATAGCTAACACCAATCTACAGAACAGTTGCCAGAAATACCTGAGACTGGGAAGATTGGAGCTGGGGGAGCAGAAATCACTCGAGGTGATGTATTATCTTCTAAATAAAAATGAGCAGTCTGGAAACATTTCCTAAAGAGGAATAAATATAAAAAAATATTGAAAAAAAAATAAAAAAGAAACCAATAAAACCCCACCAAAACATTATCTGAAATGATTTGGAATTCTGGCATTATTGAGAAAGAAAAATCATGGTTTTGAAAACCAATTTTCATGGAGTGTCACATAATACTGCTGTAATATAAATATTCCCCCAGCACATCACCAAATTATGCATACATGAAAACACTACATTACCTCAGTATAATATATAGTTCATGCATCTTTACCTATACCAGAGGCAGAAGATAGAGCACACATCAGACATAGTGACAGCTGAAAGAGAAACTCTGCATCAGGAGCTACTGTAGATGCTGCACAACTCCAAGTACAAAAAATGCCACTGTCTTCCTCACTTATCCAACTTTGCTTAAATAATTACTGTTCCCTTTCACACGATGATGCTAGCCTGAAGATGGAGCAGTGTAGGAGATCAGTTCTGGTAATTCATCAATGGATGCTACTGCAGACACGGAAGTGCAATAAAAGACAACACATCCTGTAACAGCCAAAACAGCAGCTCTGGAGCTACTATGACTGGGGCTAAACAGCTTTTCGTAATGTAATCATAACACGGAGGGACACCTTAACTAAGGAGGGCTCCCAAAGTTGACAGACAGAAACAGGGGAATTTCTAACTCCAGGAGATGCCAGCTTTGTTGCAAGAACATTGAAGTATGAATACAAATGGAATCAACTTTAGCTATGACCCACAAGGTTATTTGTATTTGTGCTGTAATCCAGATGTGAAGATAATAGGAATAGCATCTGTTAAGAATCCAAGCTATTTCGGGAATGAATAACCAACTACTGCTGCAAGCATTGCAAAGCCTCTTTAATTAAAAAATCTCCATATGATTAGACATACTAATAACAATCTTAACTTTGGGTCACTTAATCTCTCTGAAATATTATTCACTAATCATTAAATTTAAAAAGAAATATATGCATCATGAAAATACTAATCTCATTTTATATTTACAGGATTCTGCTTCTTCAAAGCTGTTGGCTGAAGCTATTGTATGATTGTTTGTTACTTTGTATAATCACTCTTATTTTAAATTCCGTAGCGTTCTTGTATTACTGCAGCCATAAAACCCCTCATATAATTGTTATAAACAGAAATAAATTTTGAAGATACTTTGAGAAATTGATAGGGAATATGCGGCTGTTGTCATTCTTTCCAGAACCATTAATGTAGATAATAAAGACTTTGATAAGCTTATTTACATTAAGTCTCTGGGAAACATACCCATATTCTCAGAATGTGTTGGGAATTTTCTATCAGTGTACGATACAGATTCTCTTAAAACACAAGAAAAACCAGATAGCTACCTAAAAGGGAAAAATGAGGCATGCAGAATAGTCCCGGTGATTCACATGACAATTAAATCTGAAGTCCAGCTAGAATACTCTAAAAGCATATTTGTGATGTTCACAGAGAAGCTTTGGCTTTGCATGAGATATTTGGAGCAATACTATCTGTTATGTACTTGGTTTTACTTAGAAATGGCAATTTCAGATGCAGACCAAGAACACCAAGGTACCTGGGAACACCCTTCTAAATTTTAAAGCATCTCTAGCATTAGAGTTAGTGGCTGCTGAGGTGAGAGAGGCTGTCTCAATGCTAGCATAACACTCAAGAGTTAGTATCAGAAATCTGTGTGAAATGTTTGTGAGACGCAGGCAAGTGTCAAAGCCTTCAAATCATTAAACACTTTGGAAAGTCTGGCCCTGTCTGCTGGGCACAGTGAATGCTGTACTGTGTTTATTAAAAACTGCACCAACCAAACATGCCAACCAGTCTGATGCTAAAGCTCCAAACCCAAAAAGTGTCCTCCCCCAAACATCTACTGCTTGTGAACACCCATCATATGTAAGGTTTATGGACTAATGTTGTCACCTATTTGCCTGAGAAAAGATTGAGCTATAAGGAATTTAATTAGCATAATGACTTTCACATCTTAAACTGTACTTAAAATGTCCTCATATTATGCCATACACTCATTATCCCTCACTGAGCCAATGTATTTTTAATCTTTAACAAGTTAATTATGGCTGAAAATAAATTACACCCTTAGCACATTTGGGAGACAAATTCATAGCAGTTGACTTAACCTGCAATAAGACTCATAAATAGGCACTCCATCTGCTTCTGCATCAGCACTGAAAGCCTTCATGACTAAATCTAATGTTAATACTCACATCTCGTTAATTATCACTTGTTGTTAATGAAAAAAGTGATGACTATTTCAAACTTCCAGACAAAGGTCCCATCACTCAGTAACCTGATTATTTAATTTACACCTTTCATCACAGCATTTAGATCTCCAACCTAAAACTGTAATTTGTAATTTAGACACTGCACTTGTTCAAAAACACACTTTATATATGGGGCAGTGCTAAACCATTGAATTAATTACAGTGTCTGGATCTGTACAGCAGCAGCAGCAGCACTTCGGTCTGACAGGAGGGATAGTAGACCTGAATGAACACTTCAGTGGGAACTGCTTGGGACTACAAGACTAAGCCTCAGACTGTGGGTGACAGATTTTCTATCATTTGGGCCCCTGGACCTTGGCTGAGAACGTGTGCTTACTTCTGCCCTGGTGCAGGGGCTGCTCAGAGCTTGGCTGGGACTGTAAATGAGAGAGCAGAGAGCCCTGTGCACATGGGACTGTGTGTACGCAGAATGTTCCTGCCCCAGGGACTCAGGAACGGAGCTGAACCCTGCAAGGCAGAGGCACCTGTGAGAGGATGTGTTTGCGCTTCTGCTGCTCACACAGAATGGTCTTAGAGGCATGATTACTTCTTTCTCTGAGAACTTCAGTTCTTTTGAGCTCACAGGATTATCTGCCAGTAGGTATTCTCAAATACTAGATATTTTTTTTAAATGTTCAGATAATTTAAAGATCTGGTGGAGCCAAAGGATCTTTAAGTGGCCCCTCAATGGATGTCAATTATTCTATTTTTAAATAGCTACAATTGATTTTTGTGTGTTTGTCAACTGGAATTTTAATAGTCAGATTTTATTAACGCTTTTATTTATGAGATGCCACTCTGTTGAGAAGTTCTTCCTTTACAGATGGATGAGTGTGGCCTCTGTATATTTAAATCTGGTTTTAGTGTTTCTGCATGTGCAAGTTTAATGATCCTTAGAGAGGATTCTCAACTCTGTTTCCATAAACTTATCACAGGACTCAAGGCATCAGTTCAAATCATGGATAAGAAAAAGAGCATTCTCTGACAGGTATGTTTCAAAGATATAGGGTGGTAGAGGAAAATTCAAATTCAAATAACTACTCAGGGTGTTGTCTGTCATCAGGTTGGTAATTTCTGAAGTGTTGCTTTCATGAAATGTCTAACAGGCTGCACGACAGGCAGCCGATACTCTGTCTGTAGATGCAGATGGACCTGCAAGTGCATTAGCAGTTTGTGGTTCATGTTATTATGGTCTTTTACTACAATTTACTACAATGTTTGTTGAGAAAGAATTTTGAATAGTGCAACTCCCACTGATAACTGTTACCATGTTACTATTCTCCAAGCTCTTCTTAAAATAAACATTATAAAAATTGATCTGCACAAACATGAATAATTAAGCAAAATGGTAATAATGAAGCCATCAAGAAAAGAACAGTGCAAGTACATTCAGGTATTCCTGCTGTATCTCTGCTGCAAGAACTCAGAAAGTAGACAGATACTGAAAGAAATGGATAGACTCTAGATTTGGACAGAAAATTCTCTCTAAAGCTATTTTAAAAAGTCTATCTGGACAGCAAGGCCACTGAACAGGGCAAAGAATCTCCTTGTTTATTCCACCATAATCTTAATAATGCTGAAGAAATGAAAGGAAAATGGCATTGCTTGAAAATTGCTTGAATTACAAAAGATACACGAAACCAGAGTAGTTAAAAACTGTGTATCTTCCTACTGGTAATTATTCAATCTTTAGACAATATTGCTGTTAGAAGATTTCATCCTTCTCAGAGAAATAAATATCTATCAAAAAAAGATTGAAATTGTGCCTAATGAGATAGTGAAGAGATTGAGGAATTTCCTCAAGTGCTGATTAACAATTTCATTAAAAAAAAACCCCAAAACCAAAACCCAAACAACAGATGGTACAGAATTATTTTTCTGATACAAGTCATTAAAGTGAAGAAATAAATAATTTTGCCTTTCTTTAACCTTGAGAGACTGGAACTTGTTGTTCTTGGTAGTTATGTGGTTGTAAACCAAATAACACACCTTTTGCATATTCAAATAAGGAGCTAATAGTGGAAACAACCCAAAGTACTGTTCACTCAAATGACCAGCTATGATATACCAATGCTTTTTTTGGACTTCTGTTGTAAAAGGAATATAGAATAATGTCTTGTAAACCTAAATGTTTTTATGAACTTTAATAAGTGAAAATAATTGGCCCAAATTAGGAAAAGAAAGGTGCATTATAAAAAGAAACATTAACATATAACAGCAATTATTTCAAAGCAAACTATTAGAAAAATCTTACAGACTTTCTACTAATATTTTCCAGGCTTAATAAAATCTGCATAGCAATGAAGTTAATATTCTGATTTTTTTCCAGACTTTAAAAAGAGATGAATGTTTTGGCAACTTTGAAAGAGGGCCGCAAAGTCCTACCTACAATGCACAGTCCTTATGTTGCATTCCCCTGAAATAAGAAATAGTTACTGGTGTTATCATAATGCCAAGAGAATTTTGAGGATTAACAATAAAAGAGCTCCATATTTTATTTTGTAGTACACAAGAAATACAGAAAAGATTAGATTCAAGTCAAGAAGATATTATTGCTAACAGGATTTTTGTTTTATTTTGAAAGACCTGTTTTACAGTGTTGTTCATTCCCAGAGAAAGAATACAAAATGAACACAATGTTTTTCGACAAAAACAAGCTTGTAACGTGTAGGATTACCAGAACTGCATTGTACAATCTAGGTCTTTAAATACATGGCCTTCTTCAGCAGATAGAAGAGATTTCAAATACTGTTCAGCATCAGGGATGAAACACTTTGGAAGATGAATATGAACAATCATGTTGCATAACATGAATGACAGGAAAAGATTCTCAGTATGCAAGCGGTTAGCTGGAAATCCTGGGATGGAGAATACAGTTATCCAACTAAGCATGAACTAAGAAATGAGTTGTGCAATTATTATGGCAATTAACTACTACTTTGAAAAGCAGAGGAAATCTTTCTCAAGGTTCATTGTTCGAGTGTCTTTACCATGGCGAAGGCTGTCTGACTCACTAGCACACTTGTCTGAAACCAAGGAAGCTTGAACTCAATTTTTCTGGCCTAGTCTGTTCAGGGATAGAATGTGTTCCATCCCCATGTGGAACACACCCTGATAGGCCAACAGAAAACCAGTGTCAGGAGACTAGAAGAAAAGTCAGTAAGCACAACCCTGACATTGTAGCCTAGAGATTACTGTAGTCAGTAGTTTGGAAAGGGCCAAAGTTACTGGTTCTCCACCTTTTTTTTCATTTTAGATCAAACAGGATTATTTGGACTGAAGGAAGAAGAAACAAGCTCTGGAGGCATCTGGAAGGAGATGTTTGGAAGTCTTCCCACTTCTTTGTGCAGTCCTTGTAAGAGCAAGGTCCTGTTTCTGGCTGCTAGTTTATGTGACAGCACAGCAGAAGCAGGATCAGCTTTCTGCCAATCACTGAAGTGGCAGAAGTTTTTGCAACTTCTTTCCCCTTTCAGCCCACCACAGCATTTCCTCCCCGACAACCCGCACACTTGAGAAAGTCTTAGGGCTGTGCAAGGGTTTTGAGAGCTTAAGCAGACATGTCCCTAGGAAGACTGACTTTAACTAGAACCAGTGGAAGAGTGCCAAAGCCTTGAGCATTGCCACGTAACAACCACGTGGCTGACAAGGTTCCTGGTACATTTTTAGTTCAGGCCAACTTGCAGTATTTCACACAATGCTTGACACAGTTTGGGGTTAGCACAGGGTGGAGGCCGTCCCCAGTAAGTGATGTGAATGCAGCCACTCTGTTTTTACCCTCTGTGGGGGAAGTGACTTCAGCTGTATGGAAGATACCTGCGCCATGCTAGCTGGTCTGTTTTATTTCACAGTGTGGATACACTTTTTTGCTCTTCCTGATTATGTTATTACTACTTCTTATAATCATCAATTCTCTTTATCCTATTTTTTTTACTGGCTTATCAATTTATCAAATCACAGAGAAACATGTCCGTGAGGAAACCTCAGAACATGCGTGCACATGAAACACATCCGTAGTTATCCACTAAAGCTTTGAAAGGCTGGGGGGCTAATTTTGGTTTGTAAGAATCACAAAGGAGAATGACTTTTTAATCTCAGAACATCCTAAGAGCTACTCAGTAAGTGATCTTCAAACAGTTACACTATTATAGTATCATTAAACTACCCCCCTTTCTGTCTTTCACACAGTGTCAGCTACAACACACTCCTACAGTGCCATATGAATTGCTTATTTACATAGTCCTGTTGAGGACCATATATTCTCATTCTAAATAGATATCTACATTTTTGAATGGTTAAACGATTGGAAAGATAGTAAATAGCCCTATGTCATGATATTTATTTTTCTTCTCCCTCTTGCTTTTCCCAGTGCTCTGTTAAGTCACTTGGTTTCTAGGCATCAATCACAAGTTACTGTTTACTAAGGTGTCTCAACATAAACTATTTGCAGTGGCTAAAACCCCAGCACAAAAAAAAAAAAAAAAAAAAAAAAAAAAAAGGGCAGTTGAGTATTTTGGACAGAAATCACCTTATTTTATCATCTTTATGACACTGAGCAATATGAAGATATGTTAAGAGACAAGATCCAGTCTCCCTCCTGTAAACCAGCTCAATAATGCCAAACACATTTTTCAAATCAGAGCTCTTTAGAACTGAAAAAAAGATCAACCAAAAAACAACTTACCTCCAGTAAATGAGAATACCCACAAGAATCACTAGACAGATAAAAGTCAGGGCTGATACGACCACAAGTGGTATAACTGTCTTCTTCTCTGATTCCAGACTCTCAGCTAGACCAATACGAGACTCATGGCTAATATTACTTGCCTCTGCAGTCAGAGAAAATTGAAACAGTCCATGTTTAAATTCTGAGAAATGCACAGCACAAGTGAATGTGTCTTATAATGGGCCTACTTAATATCACTTACCTCTACTTTTTACTATGTACCGCAGAAAGTTTATACATTTGCAAACCAGCTTACAGAAGATAGGCAGATAGAGGGTAAAGCAAAGTGTTCAAGCTTATGTGGCTCAGCCTTCCAGCAGTGGAGACTTCTCTTTATAAGAATAGCAGACTGTTGTTAAAATTCAGAAGAAAGTTTTTTTTATTTTAATCTGTTTTATTAGCTGAAAGCCAAATGAGTTAAGAAATCCGAATACATAATATTGGAATGTGCACTGGAATTGATATTAAACTGCTAGTCATACAATGCAAATCACTTCTCTGGCTAATTGGTTAATATGAAAATTATCTTGCAATAGTCCTTATGTGCTTATTGTATTGCAGTTTAGCTTTCTGTATTTTTATCCATTGCCCATTCTATAAAATGCCTTATGGATACATCCTGCTTCCTTTGAACCCAACTGCCTCTCTCAACTGTACTGGAGCCACAATTAAATTTCCCACCTCCATCTTTACAGGTGATCAAATCATTATTTAGATATCACTTTGGTTTCATATTTCTGTGAGCCATATAATGCGAGATGACAGAAATATTTAGACATAGGAATCTGTATGAAGATTAAAACAATATTTCTTATAATTTTATTAAAGAAGGAAACACAATGGTGGACAATACGGTATTTTTAGCTTTGGTCATACCTCAAGAATGCAAATACCTCATGTATGTAAATACCTCAATACCTCAAGAAGTAAACATTTTAAAGTTGTGATGCTGACATAAAAAAACTGAATTTATTTCAATCCATGGAGTTTACTGTGAGCATTAATTGAGTTAAAATGCAAAAATAAGCACTTTTGCACTTAGTAGAATTAAACCCCTAGAATGTTTCCTGCTTTTGTGAACAGTCCTAATTCAATGAATTTTCTGTATAAGAACAGAATTTTGCTGTACAGAAAATATCTGCACTCCACTGGGATTTCAAGAGACCAATTCTACATGAATAAAAAGCTTTTACATAAAAGGAAGAAGGAACAGAGGTGAATCTAGAAAGAAAAAAAGACAGCAAATTACATGGTCTAAATAGGATGTCAAAAAACAAACAGCTTCACAGAGTACAGATTTCTAGGCAGCTCTATTTGCTTCCATTTTCTTGAGTTTAGAGGCTTTCGGGACTTTATGTGCAAAAAGGTCTAGACTCTGATTTTGCAGCTGTCTTCTTGGTTTTAATTCAAAATACTCTAACACCCATATCAATCACTTCTCTTTAAATTCTGCTGCTCAGTGGGCAAAGTAATTGAAGGCACAAAGTTGCTTCTGAAAAATCTCCAAGTTTCTGTTGAGTTGGTTAAACTGATACTTCCTATTGATTTCAGAGAAAAGCTATGTGTATGCCTGAGAAAACACAATTTGATCCCTTTGAAACAGTCAGACTTGCTTATCCAACTCTGGACTAATCCACAGCATAAAATCCAATCCTATCTGTGTGATGACAGGGTTCCTTCAAACTTCATGACCATATTCTATTAGGATTCCTCCTATGGGGAACGAAGTGCAGACTTCTCCTGTAACAGGAGGTTTCTTGCCTACTTGGCCATCACTCCAATGACGGCAGCTGAAGAGGCAGTCTCAGCTATAGCAGATTTCTTTGATTTCCGGTAACTGATGTGTTTGGATCCTTCACATATTTCTTTCTATTAATTTACCTTAGTTTCTCAAAAAAAGCTAAAAGGTCTAGGTAGTCATAGAGGTCTTATGGAGAAAATCCTAGTTCAGAACAAGCATATTTATGCATCAACAACTACAAGACTGGGAAAAGTTTAAATGACAATTTTTTTCTGTAATGGTCACAAGAAGAAGATATTTCACCAATTTCTGCAAAATCCACTGCAATGTATAAATAAGTTCTCAGGTGAGAGATTCTTTTTCTTTTTTGTTTCATTTCTTCGTAATTTAATTAAGCAAATATGTCTTTGATTTACAGGAGACCATGTTAGAAATGTTGAAACGGAATTTTCAGTTTATTAAAAGCCAGTATTTGGCATCATGTGTTGGAAAAAAAGTAATGTACATGAAATGATACTGCAGAGTGTCTTTCAATAATATCTAGAAGACAAACTAAATATGTTGTACTCCTCCTCCTCCAGTACCCTACAATGCTTTTTGAGTTACTATTGGTGAAAATTCAAATGACACCCATTATGTAAACTCTAGTATTTTATGGCAACATTCATTCCTATCAATAAGATAGGTTTTGAAATATGAATGTTATTTTTGTTTATTTTTGAAGAAATGTTATGCATTTTGCACCAAGTGGTAACTACTTACCAGTGAACTAATTCACTTACTGATTCAGTTTTGTAACACATACCTTGTTAGGACTCCTAGTAACTTCAATGTTCTATATTTTCTTTTAATTTTTATTTTCTATTTTTCACATTCTACTAGCCCAAATTATACCAAGTGCCAATTTACCACCTTTTCATATTAGTATTCTGTTGCTCATGAGGAATACAACCTTACGTAATTCAACTGTGTATTTATTTGTAGGACTGGGCCGAAACCTTCCCATGCTTTGTGGATTCCATTCCTTAGTGGGTTTAGTTGAATGATACTGCCCTCTACAGATGCTGCAAGTACATAACAGAAGTTCAATTTACTTTCTAAAATACCAATTCAAACTTGTTTGTTGTCTGTTTTTTTTTTTTCCCAAAGATCATAGATTATTTTTGACTTGATTCTTTGATTTTCAGTTCTTTAACACAAGAAGCAATGAAGATTTTGTGTCTGAATACTTCAGATTTTCCACAGTGCATTTTTAAATACAAAGGAAGTGCATTATCGATTTTGATTTCTGACTTTATCCTTGGAATCATGGGTGACAAATACTCTCACTGACTTTAAGAGGAAGAAATAGGAAAATAGCATTAAATATAAACAGGTAGAGGAGAATCTTTACTTTGGGAATATGCAAATCTGGCACAAAAATTCTGCATCTCACTGATATCTGTGGCATACAGAGAATAAAAATTAAGTTTTTATGGGTTCAGATGAATCCGAATCAAACCAGAATCTTCTTCCTCGTTCATCCTCTTAGAAAACACACAAAAAAATGTGCTGCTCTAAGTTTAAAAGAGAATATCAGAGGTATGTTTCCTCTGGCAGAGGTATGGTTTCCTCTGGTGGTATTTCCATAAGGGCAGCACTTGTCCTTGTACAGAGATCTTAACAGAGAACCTAAGTCCCTCTCAAACCTTTAAAACTAAAATTAAACAATTAGCACTGATTCTGGTTTTAGATTTTGCACCACTCAACTTCTGCTGACAGTATGCATCTATCCAAAAGCAGAGCATCAATCATCTTAATGAAGAATATTTCAGGGGCAGTTTTAAGTAGCCAGAAGTATCACTCACAAGATAACCAGGTCAGTATGCACCCCTGTTCCCCAATGCTTCCTTAATCACACCCATTGGCACTGTTATGTTCTCCCTTTATTATCTGTAGACAAACCTTCTCATTCTCTACGGCACAAAAGCATCCCCTCACAGCTTCCCATGGTATTCATTAATCTTATCCATAACTAACCTGCCTCAGAGATGTTGAATACTGATGAGTGATCACTAGTAACAGATGAGGCTGATGACTGTGATGATCCAGGAGTTAATTCTGAGTTACCTGCTTCAACTGCCCCTTCAGTGTCTCTCTCATTATGGTCAGGAAAACTGAAATCTGTTGAAGTTTCATTATCGTTAAGGCTATCTGAGGTACCTTGGCCAGAACCACTTTCTTCATCACTTGTCAAAACAGCCCAAGACTTAGATTCTGATGTGTTTTGCAATTGGACACTAGGACTCTGAATATGGTTCTCCAAAATTTTCAGGTTGTTGTGCTTCTTAGGTATCACGCTCACTGTCAGAGTTGGTATGGATGTATAATTACGTCTGTCCATGGCACGGTTTATCTGATTGTCAGATGCAGCAGTAGAAAGCTTCTCTTCTTCAGGTTTCTCAGAATGTGAACTTATAATTAAGTTACTCTGATCCTTTTCATTGTTTACCCTTGTATTTTGATCCTCTACTATCATATCCTGATCTTCTCTATGGGAGGTGCATGAGATGCAGTTACTTACAGGAAAGCCATCATCATATTCATCGTAGTCATCCTCAACTACAGAAGACCACAAATCAGTACTGGACATGACACTGGGAGACAACCCAGAGGATTCTCTAGAAGGAACCAGCAACCTACTCAAAGTTACAGGGATCTCACTTTTGGAAGGAACATCCGTAATTGAAATAAGTATATTTGGTAAAGGAAGAGTGTGATGAATGGACACATCAGAACCAGAAACAACTGCAGGCATATGAACGGGATCAAAACCAAGGGTGGAACTTGAAGAGACACTGGCAGCCTCGCTTCTTTCAAAAACACTTGAAGAGATACGGCTGTCTGTAGGAGTAGCTACATGTGATGATGTGTCCCCTGTTAGGAAGGGAGTTGTTACAGCATTCACTGCGTGGGGGGGAAAGGCATTTGTATTTTCTAAACTGGTCAGCTGGAATGAAACATCACTACTGTACAACGAAGGCATAACCTTCTGAACATCTTCACTGTTAAATAAACTGGATGAAACATATTTCTCACTTGCATATGAAACTGATAAACCTTGAAGTGACTCTGTGGGCTTACTAAAAGTGTTTGACATCATATCGGCAACAGAAGGTGCAGATGTAGAATGCAGCTTGCTTTCAGTTGTAGCAGAACCTGGTGCCATTTGATGAAGTATTTGGTCAAATGTAGAACTATCTTTTTGAACCCTTGAGCTTTCAGCCAATATTGGATCACTAGGCACAACTGCAGCTGTGCTAAGCAGAGTGCCATCGCCAGAAGACTGGAAGGAGGACTGCAGTAACGCTTCGTTATTTAATGTAGCTGAGGTCTCATAAAAGTACAGCTGAGTCGAGGATAACATTTTGCTATAAGCAGGGACAGAGAGAGCTTGATCTGAGCTTGCACTAAGCACAGGTTTAAGCAAAGTGTCATCAAAGGGTGGAGTTGTAACATGCAAAGGCTGAACAGAAAGGTGCTTTTCTGTAAGTTTACTAATATCATGATCAAATATCTTAGTAGTGGGAAAAGCAAGAGAGACTGGAAGGATTCCCTTTGTGCTAGAAACAGGAAGTGGGCTTTCTTGCAGAGACATATTCTGCTCAATTACAACGTTATTAAAAACAGATGTAGAAAGTTCATGTATCACTTTACTTTCAGCACTGGAAGACATTTCACTTAAAGAGGAGGAAATTTTCAGTTCTCTCTCATCTCCATATATAACATCACCTTTTTGAAGCATCTTATTAACATCACTAAACCCAGATGATTCATATGAAATCTCATCAACAGAATCAGAGGAAGAAACGTTAAATACCGTCAAAGTATCTGTATCAGGCAAAAGGGACTCACTACCAGAGTATGCTTCAGACCAATTCGTGTCACTAGATAGAGAGCGCGTGGGCTGCAGCAAAGTATCAGCTTGTGATATTACAGAAGAAGGTTTATGCACCAGTACATTGTTATAGCTGCTAAATAAAGGATCTTGACGAAATATGTCAACAGAATCATGCACAAATTCTGCAGAGTCATAGGAAACAGTAAAGCTTTGGAGGGAGCCCACATTACCAGACAAAGCATAAGGAAGTTCAGACATTGTAGATAGTACATGCATATTTAAATCACTGCTGGATGGTTCAACTTGAGAAAATATGTGAGTTCTATTATGACCAAATATCAGTGTCTCCGAAGCAGCATGAGCGGTCTGATGTGAGACCACATCAGCATATTGAGCAAGGCTTGGCTGTATTAATGGATCACCCTCTGCCAACGTCAAAGAAGCATGCAGGGACACCTTATCACTTGCAACAGCTGGAGTAGCACTTTGTGGAAACATTTGAGAAACTGTATACAAACGGTGAAACATTTTACTACTGGAGGAAGCAGAGGAAAATGTAAGCAAAGGTATGTCATCATAGGAAGACAGGGTGGGTTCAAATGACACATCAACACTGGGAAATACAGGTGTAGCATGCAAGGTCACATCACTATCTGATGTAGCAGGGGTAGTGTCGAGCATCTGAGAGTCAAACAATAAAGGGGTGACTAGAGGAAACACTTCACTACTGTAGGAAGGTTGAAGAGGTATCTCACCATTATAGACTGGCTGAGTTGTCTGAGAGAGTACCTCACTGGCAGCAGAAGCAGAACCATATTCTCCAGAGCTTGAAGAGATAGAGTGAGGTGATAATTCAGCAGAGGAGAAAGCAAAGGTAGAATAATGTGGCAATTCTAAATCCGCATCTGAAGTGTCTCGTGAAACCACTGGGCTGCTTGAATAGGGCACTGTAGTTGGCTTTAATCCCTCTACATAAGCATCAGTGTAACTGGTCTGAGACAACTGCCTGCTGGGTGATGCATCAACAGATTGAGTTGTTGGATCTGTAGCATTATGAAACCATACATTTCCATCAGTGGAAGAAGTATGCTTTGGAGGCTCATCAGAGCCTGAGGGTGCTACACCTTCTGAAACATACTTAATGGAGCCTTGGGAAAGAAGATCATTCACACTTATATCTGGACTTCCTGAAGGAAGGGCATCTTCTTGGGAGGTCTCCTCTGTAACCAGCTGTGATGAAGAAGTGGTAGGAACTGAACTCCAAAAGTCATCAGATTCCTGATGAGGTTTAAAAGGAGACAATAAGAAATCTTCGTCACTGCGGCCAGTAGTGGTTATTCTTGTTGGCTCGGTGCCTGAAGAAAGATATATATACTCTTCTTCTCCGCCTTTGGTGGAGTCAATGTGTTGAGGAGGAATTCCAGTAATTGCTTGGGATTCCAAAAAAGGATCTTCCTCTTCAGAAATTTCACCAATAGGTGGAGAAGTAGCATAATAAACTGCTTTGAAAACATTATCCTTACCATGCAATTCTTCTCTTGTTAAGTATCTATTTGTTTTAGCTTCACTGCGTTTTGTTCCCATTTTTTCTTGGCTGTAGCTGGATGTAATCACCTGAAAATCTCTCCTCAATTGGTTCATTGTACTGTCAGTGCTAGGAACCACTGCAGTTTCTTCATCCACTTTCGTTTCCTTTACATCAACTTCATCCTTTGAAAAAAAAATCATAGCCGAAGACAATTAAAAATGTTTATAGACTCTGTACATGAATGAAAACTAAAACTGTAATAATACATTTTCCTGGATCCATAAAGCAAGAGGGGTAAAACAAGACAACACTTGAGAAGGCACTTTGGTCTTAAACCAAAGTGTTAACTGCAAGAACAGGTATCCTCTTTTATCTTGAAAAATATTACTTATTTGCAATAAAAACAGAAAAATGCTCTGTCCCAACAATTTCTTCAATATTGTGTAAATTTAATTGTGTTTGAGAGGAAGAAATCACCCACAGTATTTATTTACTTTATTAAAAAAACTAACTCTCTCCTAATACAATGCAATTGTATATGCAATATATAGTATATATTGTATACACAGCAATGAAAAAATGGTTTTGTGATCAGAATGTCTTAGAGGTTTGCACTAATATCCTGATGGTAATTAAACTGTAATGATAACAACAGAATTTGTAAAATATATTTATGACCTGTCCTCAATTCTGCTGAATCCTCAGAGATTTCTGGAAAAGAATATTTCAGGATCATCAGCACGACTGTAAGAGTTTTGCAAGTGTTGTCATATCCCCTCGTCCTGTTATGACCCTTTGTTTTCTGAACATGAATGATGATGAGTAACAATACTTTGTGTAAAATTTGTGTTAGAGTTTTTCCTTTTAAGGACATATCCCAAAGGAAAAAAAAAATCACATGCCTGAATGCAATCAGGATTTAGGCAGTGCTTGAGGATCTAAGGTCAAATCTTTTTGTCCCCTCTCCAGCTTTTCCTGCACCAAATCAAAAAACATAACATCAAAGCACCTAACTCACCCAACTAGCATTTTTGTTTTGACCTAGACACAGCAGCCCCTGCAGCTCTGGGCTGTGCCCCCATCTAGAGCTGCACCAGAACCAAACCTGTCCCAGCACAATCTGCAATCTATATTGAGGGACACTTTCAGTTTCTGAAGGGACTTGATTTGACAGGCATACATAGCCGTAAGAGACAGAGCAGCAGAGAGCCTCTTGCAAAATAGTTTCTTTTTATTTTTCAAGATCTGGCTTGGCAATATGATGGAAATGCCACTGGTTTTTATTCAAAAGCATAGTGCTGAGAGAAAACACCCCTTAGATAGGAGATAGGCACAGTTATCAATCTAACAACTCCTCAGTTTCCACTATAGTTCAGGTTGAGTAGGTCTTCCATTCCTGCACTGAACAGGGCACAGCAGGGAGAAGAATGTAAAATTCAACAGCCTTTGAAGGAATATGCCCAAGATAAAGAGCTGTTGAATACATTATTGACTGAGGCACTCAGCAAACAGGAGTTGTGAGCTTTTACCCAGTCTCATCAGAGCAAGGGCTAGAGCTGGGCTTAACACTGAAGTCCTTCTTTGAATCAGGAACCTCTCAAGCACTCACACAACATAAGATACCTCAGACAGGACTCTCAGATTTGGATTTCATTCTAAGGACTAAATACCTAAAATGTAGGGACAGCAGCACCAAGATTGTGTGTCTTCAAACCTGGGCTGGACCGAACAGACCTCTGTTTCTAAAGATCTAATTTTTGCAAGGCAACGTATGCACTTTTAAACTTCCTCGGTTCAAGTAAAAATCAGTTGATGTACACTGGCACCTAACAGATGCAATATCATAATCTAGATACATAGCTTACAACAACAGAGAAATGACTGTATTACTGGTTACTCAGTGTCTACAAATACAAGAGAGGGTAAATAGACAGGTAAGCACAGGCTGTCTGTTTAACTGAAAGGACTTCTCATGCAGTCAGAATATTGTGGTCATAGACTGAAACTATAAATTAAAAACTCTGAGGGATTACTCAATATTACTTGATAAATGTCTTACTGAAGTAACTGTTCATGTTACAAAATTGGTATTAAAGACTGTTAAAAACTAAATTATGGTATTTTTACCTCTCTCCTTGCTGGGACACCGGAAACCTAGTTACTGAATATGAAGCCTCCAAAGGTTACAAAAAGATCATCAAAAATTTTGTAAAACAGAGCTATACTTTAAAGTCTAACAAAAAGTTCAAAAAGTTCAACCTAAAGTTCAAGAAGCAAAAGACCTTCCAAGAATTTTTGAGTAATGGTTCAACCAACAGCCCACCGATAGCAGACACCTTCGAATCTCACTCTTCAGCACAACTATCATCCTCCCTTACTTTACTTTATTACATGATAAGACCATCACAAGCAAGGACAAATCAAACTTCTCTTTAACTAAAAAGCCTAACACTGGACGGCAGCTTTGATTCTGCTAAATGAACAATTGTGTCAGACTTCACAGAGGGGTGATTTTAAACTGATGCCCCATTTAAAAAAATATTTAGGAATATTCTGTGATATCCTTTACTTCATCATGTATCTCCAGCCCCAGAGAAATACTGAGGTATCTCCAGAGTTATCTAGGGAGAAATACAGGTCAAAGGCTATATATGCACATACATATATGTATACATAAATGCAGAAAATACACTCGGTGGAATAGTTTTTTAAATTTTCACAGAATATCATTTCAATCTAGTTGAAATGTATTTATTTTAAATAATCTCTTAAAAACCAAATGAATGCTATACCTCATATTCTTCAGCTTCACTCAGTTCAGGAATGAGGTCAGCCTCTATAAAACAAAAATACACACCGTATCATCCACAATTTTAAATAGACAGAATTCTTAATTCTGCAAGGATTCTATTGGTTAATTAATATGCTTATTGAGACCATGTCAAAGATTTTTTTGTAGGACTGTGTTTCGAGAAGTGGCCAACCCCCTGGATTGAGGACTAAAGGTAGCAATGCTCACTCATCCACACAGGACACATTCAGCCACAACAGTTTTGTCTGGCTCTATTTTGATGCCATTGGATTTGCACTTTTGGAGGAACCACATGTTGGCTGGGGAAAGCCAAGTTTATAAGAATGTTTTCAATGAGAAATACAGTGTAATGCAGAAAAACAGAAGAGAGAAAAACAGTAAGTCTGGGGATCAACTATTTCTCTACATTAACTCTGAAAGCTCTGCAGACATACTTGTAAAATTATCTGTTCTATAATTTTCATATAGAAAATTCCTTATCTGTGCACCCAGGCTTGGGCTTAGGTACTAGAGACACAGCAATGCCACTATACTGAGTATGCAACAGGCTGCATGCCTCCATCAGGGCAGACCAAAGAGACCCACCCTTCCCTGCTACAGCCTTTTTCAAGCTCCCACCCTACTTGATCTCATGTAAAGACATGAAGCCAGTTGTATCACATCCCAGAAAAAGTCCCTAATAAACAGGTACTGCACGCTCTGTGAAAAGCTACTCTGAGGCTTTTGAGGCATTCCCAATTTTCATAAATAAAAACCAGTTGAAACAGGTTGAAGAAATTAATCTCCTACAACGCAGCTGAAAATCCTTCTCTCCCCATTTAGAGGCAGTCTCTTGCCTCTCTTCCTTCTCTCTTTTTTTGGCCAAATCCAATGTTGGACTTCTGATGGTGGTCAGCAAGAGAGGCTTCAAAGCAGGTTGAAAGAAACATCCAACTCTCTGGTAGGAATTGGCACAGGTCTTCAGTGAGGAAATCTAACACCCCTTCCAGAGTACTAATGCATCTTACTGCTCCTTTGGTCCTTAAAAAGGCCCATTCCCATTCTGAGTCTTTCTAAGGCTTTCTCTAAAGCCATGTTCTAGCACTCTGTCTGCACACAAGTGCTAACACATATTCTGAGGGCTGATTTGCACTAGTTCAAAATGCCAGTCTCTTAGCCTGGAGAGCGATTCTAACAATAGCATCACACACAGCCCCATGTCTGCACTTCCTCCACAATTCCCAAATGTAGTTTCTTCAATACACTAGGATAAATACTTCTCATTTTTGCAATGTCAGATGGGGATCTATGATTTAATTTGTATTCTCTTTGTTCTGTCCATGTCTACCCTTCCAAACAAATTGAGATGTGCTATATGCACCATACACTAGACGAAGTTTATCAAACTAATAAGCTCATCCAGTTGTATTTGTAGATTACAGCATGCAAACAAATTTTGACTAAGCAGCTCTGCACAAAATCTTCACAAATTGTCCTTTAGTAACAAACATCTATAAATTACCAAGTACAGAATTGACCTTTCATTAAATAAATAGATAAAAAATTATCTTACCTCTGACTCCTGAGGCCTAGAAGGCGCTGGGGCAGGGTGGGGAGGGGAGTGGAGGGGAGGAAGGGGTGAACAAGATAATGATATTCCCTGGCTTCTCAATGATATGAATCAAATATTGACATTAGTTTGAATGCCTTCCCACAATAGACCCATACTGTGTACTATGCATTCGATAGACTCCTCTGAAAAATTTTTTTAATACAGAAAAATTCTATCCATTCTTTTTGTGGTCACTATCCTTGAGTTGAGCTTTAATCAGTCAGTCAGAAAAACAAACTGTACTGATTGTGCTAGAGTATACAGAAGGGCATATGCTCTCAAATTCCACCAGCAGAAAATTACAGTTTCTTGCTGTTTTCTCAATGGAGAGGCACTAACATACATATATACATACATACATACTAACAAAACCAGTAAATCTTCAGGAACTTTATAAAGACTGTTTAATACTTTTGACAAATAGATTTTCGGTGACCATCTAAATTTAGAGACACACACTTACAGAAGTTCTGTTAATCCTGTTGCTGAGCTTTTGATTTGATGGGAGATTGCAGACATATAATAACATCCCCCATCCAAGGTGAAGAGCCGCACCCTCCAAAAAACAACCCATTGATGTAGGTTGATGTACAAGCTTGTTTATTTTTTTCTGGAACCACATATTGATTATTCTATAGTATACATTTTAAAATAAAATATTTAAGTAATTAGTTAGAGAGTTCTTAAAGGTCTTTTCATAGTCCATTTTAATGACAGATGAAGAAACGATAGAACAAATACAGAAAAGGTAACTTATTTCCCTACATTTGTTCAATACAAATATTTTAAAAAATCTCTTTAAACAATGTAATTTATAATTGTAGAATAATGCGCATAACGTAAACCCTTTTCATTTCCGTACTGACTTATGTAATAAATGGCATGGCAAGAACAAAAGTAAAGCCTGTTTCTTTTGATTAAATTAATTTTTTAGTTTTCTACTTTTATCAATACAAAGTTAGAAAAAAAATCCCCTAAGTCAGACATTTAATATATGCTTAGTGCTTTTTAGGACAAAAATCACAACGACTTACAAAGAAGTTGCATAGTTAGACCCTCACAAAGTATTGCTGACAGCATGAGCTGCCAGGCAGGAGACAGCATTTGACAGCTATATCCCAACACGTTGGGGTTTTTTTTGACAAACACCAACTGAAGTCTACACAAAGGAATAGGAGCAGGGAGTTATATTCTTTTTTTCCTTTCCTGTGTCAGCAAAAGCATGTAAGTACCACCAGTATTAGCTACGCAACAAACTATTGCATAACCTTCAGTTCTATACAGATGTTATCTAGAGAGTCAAAGAACATATTTACATAGTTATTTGAAATCCAATTCTAATAGCAAGTGAAAAATTTGTAAATAAAGTTTGGATTTTTATCAAAGCTGACTAAAATACTTTTAATCTAAAATGATTCCCTAAATTTTCAATGGAGATTTTGTAGCTACATCAAGTAGTGCATTTGTTGGCTTTTACTAAGTGGAGACTAACTGGAACAAATTTTAACGTGCACACACACTGTATTACAAGGTGCAGGGCTGCCATTCTGAAGAGCTCAGGAAAAACCCAAAGAGCAGAGGTCTCCACTATGGTAGCCTCCCCAATGTCATTACATTACAGATCCTGAGGCTTCCACAAACTGAGGCAGAGCATGGCCCCAAAGAGGTCCTTCCTCTTACAAAACACTGCTGAGATCTTGGATCTGTGAATCACCAGAGCCTGCAGAGCCCTCACTAACCACACACGGGAGGCACCACCTATGGCTGGGGAGAAGGCATCAGAAACACTCTCTTGTGAGTATCTCAAAAAGGAAAGTCTAAAACAATGGTCTTGAGCTTTTTGAATATCAGATCTCATTAGAAGAGGCCACTCCAGGGATAGAATTCTTCCTGGAAAAGGGCCCATCTAATGGCTCTGCATGACTCATGCCTTGCTTTAGCTCTTAACATAAAGACTAATTGATCTGGAGGTGACTGTAGTGAATTTCATCTTAATTAAATCAGATTACTCAGAGAAATTCTTGAAAATGAAAGATTTAATTTATGCTTTATGTGTGTCAACTTTATTTCATGTCTTCACGTTGAAGATAACTTTTCTTTCATAAATTCCCAAGCAGGAGCTCCAAGAAATCCCCTTTTGCCTCAAGATCTATAAAGCAGATCACAAAACCGGTTTGATGTTATAGTTGTAATCATCAAGCTGCTCTGAACAAATCTTTCTTATTAGATATCTACATTCTCATATGTCTGTTGTTTAATATTAGGTATACTAAAATTAAATGTGAAAATATTTGAAATATTTGCAACAGTTAATTCAGATGTAAATAATTAGTAAAAGTAAGTATGCAAATAAATATTAATATTAGAAATTAATGGAAGTTTTTTCATATTTTAGAATTGTATCCAGAGTTGACACAGCATGTAAACAACTTACTTACAGAGCAATATACACTCTTAGGAATCATACTAATTACATGAGAGGAATTTTTCCCTGAATTTTCTTTATTCAATGCTTTCAGAGGTACCACTGTGGAAGTGCCAAAATAAAACAACCAAAGTAGATTTAATAACTTTGTGTCCATTTCAGATAAGAAGTATGTCAATTAAACTTTTAGGGTTTTTTCTGGAACAGGCAAATATTCATTTTGGTATTTAACTTTTATTTAAAACCTTTGCTCTCTTTTTATTTATATTGTTTAAAATATAAAGTATCAAAGTAGAAATTAATGGTTTGTCTGTGTAAAAAGGCTTGAGAGTATCAGACCTTCAGTCTGATATATAACACTTACTATAAAAAATATAACACAGTCTGAAATATAGCATTTATTGTGCCAAATTCTCTTTTCTGAGCATACAAATCTCAGAGAAATTTCTGCTGACACTGGAAGGTGAAATTAATTTTCCAGTATGTATTTCCCTCACTCTTCCTTCTACCTGAATGAATGCGAAGCCCCTGTTTTGCATGACTTCAGCAGAAATACAGCAGGGATGCCGTGCTGGGTGGCTGGATCTGCATTGCTGACCAGCCACAGGCTGTCCAATGCCTCATCATCCTCTTGCTGAGCCTGTTCCCCAGCAGCATCTGCTCACACCACAGGTGCACTGACAGTGCCTGCCCAGCCCCAGTGCTCCTGTCTCTCTCCCTGTCTATGGTTCCTTCCAAAGGGAGTTGTGGAACACAGCAGGGTGGTATGCAACTCATCTTTACAGCAGGGACACAGCAGTAGCAGTAGGAGGGCAGTTTATCCTTTGGATATCACCTATACTGGATTTTGTATTGCAATATGTATTTTCAGAGGTTTTACAGCTGCGATGGCAGCACTGTTCTGACATGGTTTGTTGAACTATTGTTCAATGATGATAACACGATGCTGCTTATTTGTCGTTCCATGTAGAAACAGATGTGGGGTATGCAGATGAACTCTCATCTGAGAGAATTCTTCAAACACAAACCCAGAAAATTCTGGAAAGTAAGTGGAAGTATATACTGTCTAAGAGATGGATTAGAGGTAGACAGAAGAGTGAAATGCCAGGCAGAACCTTCTTGTGGACATTTTAGAAAACTAAAGAAAAATAGGAAAATTCTGGTAGATATTAGCCTAAGACCCCAAAATACATTATTCTTAATATAGTGTGTTTGAAAGACAAGTTAAACCTTTATTCAAAGTGTATATGTACTATATCTGATGCTGTGTCCTCCTCGTACAGACAAACCCACACTATTACAAGCCTATTACCCTTATTAGTCCAGAATTCATGTGGTAGAGATTGTTGATAATCATATTCTCTCTCACTGTAAAGGAAAGTGGCTCCCTTGAAATGAAAAACTGTCCTGTTTTCCCAAGTTCACCACAACATCACTAATGACCTTGCTGTAGCTGAACAGACAGAGGTAAGTGTAAAACTGAACTTACAGAATACATAAACAAACAACAAAATCCAGGCCCTTAGATTAAAAAATAGCTCCTAGCTTGATCAAAAAGCATCTGATTTTTTTTCTACTATTAATTACAGTGTTCTTAATTAAAAACACATCTCTCATTCACTTTCATAAGAACTGAATCTGATGCTAAAGCTTACACTGAATTTAAGGAATTATTAAGGACAAGAACAAGCTTCATGCTATAGTTTCAAATTATTTCATATTTACCAGCAGGCAGAAGAAGCAAATCTGGCTGTGAAATCATTAAGATTTGTTTGTTAGGCCTTTTGATTTTTTTGTGAGGCAGCATTAAGAAGCAAGGGAATTCCATCATCACAAGTCTTTTGAAATCAAACTCCAAGTATTCATGAGAAATCAAATTTCAAAATCATTAATATAGACTTATAAATCATATATTGTGGTTGTTTTACTTGATTCCTTAAGACTTTGGCTGTGTGGATTAATTTTGAGAGGATGATTGAACCATAGAGAAATAATACCAAACATGGTTTTATTTCCCTACATATCTAAAAGATACACTTGTGAGATTTGAAATCAAGTAGGTTCTTTTCAGAATATACTTATAATTAAACAAATTAACATGCAGTTTTTTATAGGTAATGCTTACAAGGAATTACATCATGTAAAATATCATTAGCCAGGAACATGCTGAAGGTTAACTGCAGCGATTTTGAAATTTCATTTTAGCATAATTTTAAAGTCACACATTTTAACTGGTTTGCAAACAAATTACTTCTTAAAATACAGATTTTTCAGCTAAAAATGATCATTAAACTCAAAACACCACTTACCTGCATCCTCCAAAGGCATATCGACAATGACTTGGTCACTGTATTTTCCATACAGACCATTAGAGCAAACAGCAACTATCTGAAGAACATAACTTGTATTGGGCAGCAAATTATTTAGAATAGCCCCCTAAAAGAAAAAAACACATTTAATCATTTACTTGCAAATAAGTATGAAGTATTTGAAAACGTTAATTTTTTCTTAACACAATTTTCTTATGAACCATAAACGTCCTTTCTTCTAGTATTATAATGTGTGCTTTTTATATTTTACTGTTACAAATGGTTTTCAGCCAACTTAAAAAAAAATCTCGTGAGTTTTTACATGAGGGATACCAAACCAAATAACTATTTAGTGCTGAACACAAGTTTAGGTAACATTATGTCTGGTAAGTTATGAGTCTTTAAAGAGGGTTAGAGGAACAGATCTCATCAGTAAAACATCATGAAGCCGTAATCAGTAACTTAATATTTATAGCAGTATGATTGAATTGAATCCCATTAGTTGCTTGTGTAGGTCATTCTTTCACATCCATGAGCAACAAAGTACAGATCACTGTTAACTGACAAAGGGTTTTATGGCTAAGGAGCTCTGTGACCGACACGGTCATGGCAAGTATAGGCAAATCAAAGCAGCAAGCTGTAGAGTTTTTCCCTCTTCTGGACAAGAGAAACTTTTACTTTTGTTTGAAATTGTCTTTGTGGCTTTACACCAAAAAAATGAGATAATTTCTCTTTAGTTGGCTCCCAGTTACAGTTTAATCCCTCAAGATAATTAACAGTGAGTTGTTACGCCATCATCCCTTTTTATGAAACTTGAAGAGTTTACAGTTACCAAGTCCTGATACCCATCTGTCAGAAACTCGTGCTTAGTCTGGTCTTCTCCATCCAGCTGTTGATAAAAGACAGCAAATCTCTCAATTGTGGTGTCATATACAACGCGAGGTCTTTCCCATGTTACAAGAAGACTAGTATAATTCTTTGGATCAGATTGAACGTTTTCAGGTTCTGAGCTGCAAACTGGAAGAAAGAAAAGAGGAAAGAATATGGTATTTATTAAATGGTACAAGTGACTCTACTAAAATCTTGAGCTACCTCCTGAGAAAACTAATGCAAATCTTTTGTGCGCCTCATTTTTAACTTTCTACTAAAATATTTGAGATGCCACGCCATTATAAACAGAACCAGTATTTTAACACTAGATTTACAAAAGCAAGTAAATTTGAGAACTGAGTGTCCTCTCCCTACCTCTTATACCATATTTTGTGAAAAACTAGTATCCAGTTCCTAAGAAATAAAACATAAATGATAAAACATAAATGATAAATAAAGATTCTTATATCTGTCCTGGGAATGAAAAAAATATCAGTAATTCTGTCTTTATAGCTCTATCAAAGGAGCACTAGAAGAGCTGCATACTCACTAGCAATAATAGACTAATCTATAGTACATTGTTTTTATTGGTGAAAGGTGAACCCATCACACCTAAATTTCCCCTCAAGGACGTTTAAATAATTTTATAGTACTTAAAGAAGAGACAAAAGGCAAATAAGAAGAAGTTAATTGTTAAATTAGCAGTAGTGATTTCATATTATTATATTATAAGGCTTGTTATTATATTTTATGCTTGTCTTTTGCACAACCGATTACATAGTCATTCCCTATTTGGAATAAACGAGGAAACATATTTTACATCTCATAACGTGTTTAGAGTGTAAGTATCTAGAAAAAGCAAGTAGCAAAAATCTATTTAGCTAACTAAGAAAACAAGTTCAGATCCTTTGGAGTTCTCTAAATGGAAGCAAGCACCAAGATGCCTCAACGCTCTGGGGGACAACGCTGCATTGTGGAAGCGAAGTCCTTTAGTTTTGCATTCTGTCTTTTGAACACAAGGGGGCAGTCAAGCCCCTCCAAAATATTTGTAAAAAGCATTTTTCCCGTTCCGTAGGGAAGGTGGGCAGTTCTGAGCAGCTTCGGTCTGAGATATTCAACGGAAAATAAGCAGCAAGGCTTTTTTAATTCTTGTGCTTGTGTGAGTAAGCTAATAGTAGAGGCAGTGTTAGTCTGTGTAGGTTAGTTGAATTCTGATGCCAGGTTTTGAATCTACTGTGCTATATAACTGATATACC
This sequence comes from Falcunculus frontatus, assembly GCA_013398115.1. Classification (NCBI taxonomy): domain Eukaryota; kingdom Metazoa; phylum Chordata; class Aves; order Passeriformes; genus Falcunculus; species Falcunculus frontatus. The sequence goes on along the minus strand of VZRV01004453.1, from coordinate 72,320 downwards.
ATTTCATTAATTACACTGAATTCTTTTAATTGATGCAGAGGAAGAACAAATTAAAAAAAAAAAAATCTCATGTTGTGTACACTCCATTCCATTCCTAAAATCTGTCATTCCTCCCCATTTCCACCAGATGGCAAAAAGAAATCATTAGACCAGCAAAGATGATTCCTTTCTCAATTCTGAGAATTAAGACAGATGATTTAAACAGATTTCGTTCTTTTTAATGAACCTAAAGACTCCTCAGCTATTTCTTTTCAAAGCTGTTTAAAATTATTGTCAAAATAATTTTTTATAATATAAACACCAAGCTTCTCTGTATTCCAAACTCTTCTCTACAGTCCTTTTCCTTCCTTCATCTTCTTCGCTTATGAGTGAATGTGGTTCTGAAATTTCTGTCTGTATTCGGACTTACAGAGCAGTATTATAAAACTTTTAAAGGTACAAGGCTGGTGCTTCCAGTGTTATTTCTTTGTTTTCTTTTTCTTCCTTTTTCAGACTGTTCTTCTATTTTTTCCCCAAGAAAAAGTCTTCCTTTTTGTTTTCCTCCTTTTGATGTTCAACTCAGCAATGACCAACAATATTGCTACATGACAATAATCTACATACTATTTCACCTCCATTTCTTCCCAAAATGTTGTCTCTTGCCCTTCTTCTGATGTCACTTCATAAATGATCGTGCTGTTCCCTTTTCTTTCCTACCAGTTAGTAACACAGAAGTACTTTGCTCCTGCCTTCTCCCATTTTCCTTCTCCAGAGGCTAGAAGAAGAAAGGAGACTACACGACAACTTACCTAATTAAGTACTTCTGCTCTGATACTGACTTTCGAAAAATCTGAGCAAAGAGACTGCGAGAAAGGGAGTTCTTAAGTCTGTTACTAGTCTGAAGCTGCAAATACTAAACTGGATTGCAAGTCATAAGCAGCAAAATAAAAAATAGCAGAAAATTCACAGGAAGTCAGAGGCCTACTCAAACTCCTGCTAGACTTGAATCCAAGTCTCTGCTTTCTCCATGTGAATACTTAGATTCTGGTTTTGCATATCATATATCATATCATATCATATCATATCATCTCATATCAATCATATCATATCATATTGTATATCATGTAATGGTAATGCACCTATCATTGCTTATTCTTCTCTGGAATAAAATGCTACCTATGTAACTTAAGAAATTTTCATCTAAATGTAATTGCATCATGGGGAACCACTGGGGTACATCAGTCAAATCACTGCCAAAAACTGCCTGGGCTGTGTTTTTTGCCAGAAGACCTTTATAAGCTGCCCAAATTTGGCATTCCCCCCCCCCCCCAATTGTTTCTTTCTTCTACTTTTAGCTAAATCTAGGTTTGAGATTATCTTTTAAATGTGACTTTTCAATTGTAGAAGCCATGAAATCATGTCATTTACATTAAGATATTCAGAGGCTTTGCAGATCACTGACAGTGTGTGACAATAAGCAATTTTTTTATATTCCTGATCTACTCTCTCTTTGGGATAGAGGTGGAGCAGCACAGTAGATGTGTGCTGGGTTGACCTTGGCTGTCCACCAGGTGCCCACCCAGTCACTCGCCCACTCCGCCTCCTCAGCAGGGCAGGGGAAGAAAGTAAGATGGAAAAGCTGATGGGTCAAGATAAAGATAGGGATCACTTACCAACCACCATCAAGGGCAAAACAGACTCGACTTGAGGAAATTTATCACCAATAAAAATGGAGTAGATAGAAACAAAAACAAAACCACAATCACCTCCCCATTCTTTCCTTCTTCCCAGACAGAACTTCACTCATGACTCTTCTACCGCCCCACTCCCAGGGGTACAGGGGAATTTACACAAGAGAATTTAATGGAATGGGAACTGTGGTCAGCTTATAACACTTTGCCTCTGTCGCTCCTTCCTCACGCTGTTCCTCTGCTCCAGTATAGGGTCCCATCCACAGGATAGTCTTGCATGAATTTTTCCAGCCTCCACACAGTGTTTCAGGAACAGACTTGTACTCTGTGGGTCCTCCCTAGGGTCAGAGACCTGACAGATAATCTGCTCCTGCATGGGATCCTCTCCACAAGACACAGCTCCAGCCAGGAGCCTGCTCCTGCATGGAGGTTCCCTGGTCTGCTGCAGGATAGACTGCTTCACCACAGTTTCACCATGGGCTGCAGGGCAGTCTCTTCTCTGCTACTGGAGCACCTCCTCCCCTTCTTCCTTCTCTCACCTGGGTGTCACAGAGCCATTTCTCACATGTTTCCCTCACTCCTCACTGCTATGTAGCTTTGCTTCCCAGAGGTGCCTCCACCGTGGCTCCCAGTGCCCTGAGATGGGTGGGTTGGAGCCAGCTGGAGCCATCTGTGTCTGACTCAGGGCAGCCCCAGGCTCTCCTCACAGAGGCCACCCCTGCACCCACCACTGCTGATGCCTGGGCACCTGCACCCCGCACACTGTGCCAGTGGAAGTGTCCCATGCACACGTCCAGATAGAATCTGAGAATCTGAGAATTTATAATGAAGTCATGTCGACTGAGGAACGTGAAAGGGCAAACGCATGAGTCCTGACCCCATGTGTCACAAGAGAATTTAACTAAGCTGCTGAACTTTACATAGTTGTATTTCTCATGGGAAAACAGGCTGACTTATTCTTCTTATCAATATATATTGTCAGTCTTGAATTTTAAGAACCCATTGTTATTTATACCTTTACTAAATCCAGAAAGATAAACAAGAGTTAGGTTTCTACCCTTACTCCCAGGGCCTTACCAGAAGGGTGGAGCAGATGGAAAGTCACCCAATGTGCCCAGCAGCCACCACAATGGTTCTCAGGTTTACAAGAATAAACAATGACTTTTATTATAAATGGATTTGCATGCCAGCTGAGGTTGGTGAAATTAAGCATTACAATCCCAAAACACTTTTTTTAGGTGAATCCTCAAGTATGGCTGTAAGGATTAGCTATTTAAATCTTCTTAAACTGATACATACATATCACATAGGGAAATTACACACATCACTGGGCAGGCTTGGGGAAGGAAGCATCTCCCATGTCCTTAAGAGGACAGTGCTTGTACACCAAAAATGTAGGGGATGTCACTGTGAGAAAATTCCTGAAAATATTTTGCTGAAATTAGTTTATAATGGAATAGAAAGATTCTTCTAGCTTTTCTAGGAAAACTGAGTTCTAATTAAGAAATTACATGTATTAATAACTACAATTAATCAAGCATTTAGTCCTACAGCCTAATGAGAATCTACACAGAACGCAGTGGGAGAAAATCAGGATTCTAGGTTTCACAACACAAAATAATTTTTCAGTTATCTACCTGAGTAATAACCAGCCCTGACACTTCTCATGTATCCTCTAAAGGGATTAAAAAGATTACTTTTTTCTGTTGACTACTATGCAATATTAAACACGAAATACATACGCCTATTGACTCCTGGAGACTTTGGCATTCACATTACAGCTCTTACATCTGAACATTTAAGTTTAATGACTCCTAAGGTTTTTAAATTTTGGGTTTTTTTAAATGGAGGTGAAAATACAAATGCTTCCCTAATGTTCTACACTAAACAAATCCTATAGTTGCACTTGTGTGCCATCTATACAAATGTGTGTGCACATAAATATGTAAAAGTATATGTATGAAACCACACTTTTAATCTGGACTACACCTATAGCACGTGCTTAAGTCATCTGTTTATGTCTGACTGAACACAGTTCAGTGCAATTGAGTTAAAGAATCTACAGGTATTCCCATGCAAGTAGCAACATACTGCTTCCAGTTTAGATGTTTCCTATATATTCCTTTGTGCTTGTTAGTATAGGAATCATTGACTTCCATATTTAGTGCTAGATCTTGTTTCCCATCACATAATGTACTGTTTTGGTCACACAACCTTCACAAACTTCCCTGAAGTTTTAGGTAAGACTGAGAACAGAATCTGGCTTCTGGAATTCTCTTCATCTATCACTTTCTAAGCAAACCACATGAAATTAATTTGGTGACATCACTTCAGTCTCTGTTGGAAAAGCATCCACACTACATGATAAAGAACCAAATGGGTTCGTAAAACAAAATTCTCTTGCAGTCTCTGAAAAGGCAGCTTTATTGAAGTCTGAAACACATTAAAATGTAAGTGTAAGGAAGCTTGAACTGATGTGATCTTCGCTGAATGCTTGGTCAAGACAAAGCATTTAATTTTCCACTCCATTTAATCTGACATGTTTTATGATTGCTGCTTTTTTCCTCTGAAATGATAGATTTATGACTAGTACCCAGTGTGCTACTTTCTACACAATTTACAATTAGTAACTTCATACTTGGATGAATCTTTTACTGAAAATTGTCTTTTAACTTGTGAAGGAATGACTGTTCAGTAAGTACCTGCTTCATGAATTTCTTCTTGCCCAGTGTAAGAGGAAAACACTTGCCCGAAGAACTTATATTGCTGTTCTCTGAAGTTGTTTTGCAGGTAATCCATCAGCATAACATAGCCAGACTGCTGCATTGTAAGCACTTCACAGAATACAGCTAACTAGAAGAGGAGAGGAAAAAAACAAGTTAGAAGACATAAAAATTGACCAGATTCTGCTAATAGGAAAAAACTCTGGGGAAAAGATGATGGATAAAGTCTCACAGTTGATTTATCCTGCATGGCACTGAACTTCTGTGCTTCTGGACTATCAGCACATCTAATGGTTTACTTCACAAGTATTTTTAACCACTCTGCTGTTGGAGCTATGCTCTGCCCAGCACCACCATTTGGCTGGGGGAATATCGAAAAAGTGTTTCATACTCCTCTTTATCTGAGCTCAAAGTCCACACAGCCTGGAATATGTTCTTACCCTATTTTAAGACAAGAAATTACTCAGATTCTAGTACTAAACTAAAAAAAAGCATAAAAGGTAACATAATTAATATAGATGCTTTGTAATTTAATGGCTGCATAAAAGACTTCTAACTAGATAAAAGAAAAGCTTTGTTGTTGGGCTGGCAATGAATGCCATGAGCTTCTACCATATACATGGCAAATGCTCTTCTTTGGCATTACGTATAATTGTTTCGTCTTACTACATTAAAAAAATTACCTGGTTTTCAGAAATAGTTATGGTATCTTTAAACACAATCCATTCAACTGTTTCAGAGCATGGAGGAGCTGATAGAGACCCATTATAAGTGTAATATTTGTCTGTTGCATTTGGCAAAAGATTCAGCAAAATAAATGGTTCTAAGGCGGCCTGTTTTCCTGAAAAAATAAAAAAGAAAAATAGAGTCAGATAGTCAAAATACTACAGAAGCAATTAATAAATAGAAATCACACTGTCCAAAAGAGCTACCATTATAGGAACATGCTACTTCTGAGGCTTTTCAAAATTTAATCTCCAGAGAGACTAGCAGATAAATAAATCATGAAGTCTTCTACTCAGTTTGAAAAAGTATAGCTCAATCCCAACTTTGTTTACTTGGGAAGATTTAGTAAGTTACTCCAGTAACAAATAAAGTAATTTTAGTACATTGGTTCACGAGAATTTGCTCCATAGGCTTACCTGCAAGGTGCCAAACCTTTGTCTCACTCTTGAATTTCAAAGAAAAAAAAATTTGTTAAATCTTTGTTCTAGGTCTCATGACATGGCTTCAAACTCTCCCTGAATTTAATCAATTTGTTGAGTTTTTTGCAGGATCCAAAGAGCTGCAGAAAATCACCGCCTGAGGAACTGTCGCTATGCTAGACCTGAGGGTTAATATTATTCATGATTGCAGAAGCAAAATTTCTGTGGATCAGGGTTCTTTTTTAAATGATAATATAATGAAAACCTGTAACAGCTTTACACAAATCAGCAAACAACCTCCTCCAGGAGAGTATGACCACTCTGTTTATTGTTCTGTGAAAATAATACCACCTCTTGCAGGCCAGCAGTTTACCTGGTACCTTGTGAGCTGGGAGTAAGCATGAGGGATTGCTGGAAGTCCATCCACAGAAAGCTAAGTGTCTGCTGGTATAGCAGTAGGATCCAGCAATAAAAATTGGAATAAATGGTAACAACTTCAGCAAGGCAGACTTTTTCAGTCTGTGACAATTATCTGCTTTATTGTCTAGTGTATCCAAAATAATGCTGCTTTTCACACCTTGGAATAGTGTAGATCCTTATACACCTTATTTCAATCTAAAGTTACTCATTTCAAGTTTCTCCCTAATTTATAAGTATTCACTTCTGAATATCTAATCAATTTTCAGACTGTGCATTAACTTATGCTTTTACAGGTATGTTACTTCTTCAGCCCTGTACAGATTTCTGACCTTTGTCTTCGTAATTCCTTACAAATTTGGTGAGAGCAGCAAATTGCATTAACAGTTTACTACAAGTGATGCTCTTCTTCTCTACAGTGACTTCTCTACTGAGTTAAGGTTTCAGAGCTGACTCGTCCTCTCTCTCTCATTCATGTATCATAAAGAAGGAACATTTAGCAGCGTCGAGCAAAGCACATCCTTCCGTTTCTCCCGACAAAATGTTAATCAACCTTCAGACAGAAGCTATCATTGCTATCTGGTATGTGTCTAGTTAACACATTCCTCCCTCAGTAAAAATGAAATCCGTTTTATATAGATGACTGGGGACATAAAACTTCTCATTCATAACAAGAATCCTGCCATGCATTTTGCAACTTTGGATTTTAGAATACCCTTTAATGAGACTGACAGCCTAGATTTGGAAATTAAACACCTACAAAGAATGATGAAAAACGGAAAGTTTGTCTGTAAGGAACAGGAGTGCTCCTCTGCAGAGTTTGAGAACTCAGCAACTGTGCTTCAAATAAGCACAATACAGATATGACTGACAAGGACAATTTATGTACATCACAGACAAGGATAGATTGTGTGCTATTCACTTTTCTTCAGAAGAAACAACTTGATTTAGTCATGACCTGAGTTTCCTGAGCTCATTTGCATTTTATCCAGGAAAATTGTATTCTTAGTATAGTTGAAGTGCCATGTAGTGACTGTATCTTGAATCTTGCTGCTGATAGTTTTACAGCTCCTTCCAAGGCTGTAGGACAGCACCTGTCTTGATGTATTACTAGTTCTCCTTTTTGTTTCACAGATGGCACACAAAAGTAATGAATCTTAGCTACTTTATATTTCCACCTCCTCTGTCATTCTAACTCATGAAAGGTGCTCCCTTTTAAATTTTTTGAATAGTGTTTGTTTTCCAACGGAAAAAAAAAATCTTGATTTTAGTGTCATACTTTTGAAAGCTTTTAGAACAGTTTTTTACATTTTCAACCTACTGATCTAAAGGATCTTTAAAAAATTCAAGCACCGTTACATAAAGGAAAATTGAGACAAGGTTTCCTTAAAGTCGTGGACATGATGTAAGAATATATCCCTGTTCAAGACAGTGCTCATTCATATTTGTTTTTCTGCAAAGACACCATGAAACTGGGTTAGAAACATAGCCCAGATCTCTTCACGTACCATGCTGAACTTCATGTTTCCTGATTAGCAACCACTACCACTACAATAATATTTGGATTATTTCAGATTTACACAGGAGCTACTGAAAAAAAAATTCCTCTCCTGAGTCTACTGAATACTGATATTCTGACAGTCTCACTCTTGTAAGACCCTTCTTGGATAGTTGCAACAGTCTTATCTAGCTTCCAACCAGATATAAAAATCCTGAGATGTATGATTAAGAAGACTTACATAATAAATCAGAATTATCTGGATTTAGCATTTAAACAGTTACAAATTTCTCATTGTAAGTTATATGTATTCATTTACACTTCTGTTGAAACAAGTAGTATTGGGGTAAATAAATCAGAGAAACGTGAAATATCTCAAGTTGGAAGAAACGTATGAGGACCATTAAGTCAAACTCCTTGCTCCTCAGAGGACTATCTGAAATTAAACTATATGACTAAGAGCATCATCCAGATTCTTGGTGCCATGACCACTTACTTCTCTGGGGAGCCTGTTCCAGTCACAGATCACCATTTCAGTGAAGGGCTTTTCTAAAGCCCAGTCTGAACTTCTGACACAGCTTCATCCCATATCCTCATGTCCTGTCACTGGTCACCACAGAGATCAACAAATGCCTCTCTGTTGCCCCACTTAAAGAAGTTGTTGACCGTGATGAGGCACCCTTCTCCAAGCTGAACAAAGTGACATCAGACATTCCTTGTAAGTCTTGTCTTCAAGACCTTTCACAATCTTGGTTGCCCTTCTCTGGATGCGCTCTAATAGGCTGATGTCCTTCTTACACTGAGGCACCCAGAACCACCTCCAGCACTCGAAGTGAGGCTGCCCTAGTGCAGAGCAGAGCAGGACAATCCCCTCCCTTGCCTGGCTGTGATGCTGTGCCTGATGCACCCCAGGACACACTTGGCCCTCCTGGCTGCCAGCGCACTGCTGACTCGTATTCAATTTCCCATTAAACCAAACCCCAAATCTTTTTCCAAAGGGGTGTTCTTCAGACTCTCATTCCCTGGTTTGTGTATATAATCAGGATTACTCTTTCCCAGGAGCAGAATCTGGCACTTGCTTATGTTAGATTTCATGTAGTTGGTGATTGTCCAGTTCTCCAGTCTATCCAGACGACTTCTATAATTTCTAACAAAGTAGACATGACTGAGCAATAGAGAACCATGCTCCTCAATGTCTTAAAGGTTTCATAATCACACTGAAGGGGAATTTAGTTAATCAATAATCAATAAAACATGGAAGCAAACTTACCAAAACGACTAACACTATCTACTCCATTAATGATTGGATTATAATCTGGATTATCTTCTAGTCCAATCTGTTAAAAAGAAATTGCATATTTTAACAGTACAGGCTTCACGAAAAAAAATTGGAAGTTACAGTTTACCACCAAAATTATCGCTGATTTAAAGACAAACAAACATATTTTGCCCATTTGCTTTTCTGAAGGAATAAATTAGAAAGATACATGCGATTTTTTAACTCAGTGATCACACATTGGAACCAGTTAAATTCAGTTTGAACATCTGCTGTGTTTCAAGGTTTATTAAACGACACAAAGATCTATTTTGTTTACCTCAAACAAAACTGATAAAGCTCTTAACTTTCCACTTGCTTTAACTGCCTCTTCAAAATCTGTAAACTGATCTGCATCGTAGCAGTAGATTTGCATCTGCAATTAAAAATATATTCAAATGTTAGATACACAATTTTTTTAAAAATTAAACAATTATTTATATTCCCATTTCGAGAAAAAAACCCATCCAAACAAAAAATTTGAATACATATATAGGTATTTCTTACCTATCTCATTTATGTTATCTGAGGATACAGAACGGAATTCATCAACAATTAGCTATGTAAAAACAACCTCTCCTGGAAAGCTATTAAGTATGCAGGAATTACCCTTTCAAGGAGAACAATGCTTTCCATGGATAATACAGTAAGCTGAGATAACGGGAACCTGATCTAGGGTATTTGGTGAGATGAATCTTGACATCAGTGACAAAACATGAATAGTATGTCAAGATGTCCCTACTGCATCTGCCTTGCACTAAGTGTGGAGAAGCATTGGTAATGTAAGATTACCAGGCACTTTGAGCCCACCTCTGACTGCTGTCATGAGCATTGATTCTGTCACACCCCTTTCTCTCTTTCTCCAGGTGCAGCTGGGAAATCTCCAGTGCTGGGTGACCAACACATATGGGGGAGTGACCTGCTCCTACTAGCTTTGCCTGAGATGATGGTGGAAGAGAGTATTCTCTGTGATGCCTTGTCAGGACAGATGGAGTGCGATTGGGAATTTTTAAATTTGCTAATGAGGTAAAAGAAATGACATTGTCCAGGGACTGCTCCTGGCTTACCACTCTTCCCCATGTATAGGCCAGCCCTGGCACTACGGCTTTGCTTTCATATAGAAGTTCAAAATGCTTGGAATGAAGAACAGGACAGTTGCCCGCCACAACTACCTCTTTTTAACTGGAAAATGACACAATGCCATGTTGAGGGAAAAAAGTTTGGCCGTTGTGCATCCCAGCAAGCGCTGTTCCTCTCCTCCACTCCACTCCACTCCCATGCTGCTGCATCCCATTCTGCCAAACCAGCCCGGGGGACACTGGCTGCCTATCAACGTGGCTGCACCCAGGACCTGCTCACCTGGCTCTTGGCACACCACCGCCAGCTCTTTCCAGCCCAGCAACATGGGCCACGCTTTGTCTCTGTAAGGCTCAGCAGCTCCCATGGGCTCTCAGCAAAGCCCTGACTTTGAGAAGCCCATTTACATTTTAAACAATGAACTGATGTGGAATATGATGGGCCAAACTTACAGGCGCTCGACTTTTAGCGGGAGCTTTGTCAGATTAGCAGAACTGACATCTAATATCCTCTTAGAAGATTGCAAAAATGCAGTTTAGACATTCTCAACATGCCACTAACACCTCATACTGCCCTTCTAAGATGCACAATTTATTATTAATTTGGATTTAAGTGAATGGTTATATTTGCAAATAGGCCTAAGAGATAAACAAAGGAATTTTGTAGAGTATTAATGTTGCAGAATGTCAAATGGTTGAAATCATCAAAATCAATTCTGTACTTTACCTCAAGAGGAAATTTTTGTCCTTCTAAGCTATGTTCTGATCCGTCTGATGACGCGTTGCATTTTCCCCAGTGAAAAGTGATCTTGCTTGCTCTGAATATGGTGTCTAATCCACCTCCACTCACATAATAATCACTTGTCAGGTTAATTTCCACTGAACAAATTGAGAAAGAGGGGAAAAAAAAGGAGTGCCAATATAAAAGCCAGCCAAAGCATCTATAACTCTCATATTTCAGTATTAGGTGCTAGAAGATAAATACAATATGCTTATTTCTCTGTATTGCATAAGCAATTTGACAGGAAATTGGTTACTTAAACTAAGTAAGAAGTGTGGTAATTCACTATTAGCGTGGAGAAACATGTTTCATTTCATGCTATAATTCATAAAATAATAATTAAAAGGAGTGAGCTTGTTTCCTGTTATCTGAAACTAGACACAGAACTACACTAAAAAGCTGGTCTAGACACCAACTGGCTGTTTAAGAAAATAAATTCCTGAAATACATACCTTCCTGAAAGCACCTGTGTTTTTAACAAAAAGGAAAACACACACCTGCTCCCCATTTTTACCATAATTCTATATACAAATCATGAGGCAACATGACAGAAGAATATTTTAGCTACTTCCTGGGAGGACTGTCCTGACATAAGACTCCTTAGCTGTGGAGCTGTGTCCCACGGGAAAAAGCAACTACAGGTCTTCAATGGGACATAACTACACAAACTGCTGATGGGACAGAGCATCTGTCTTCTGGAGAGAATAAGCAGGGTGGCATAGACTGAAGCCCCACATTTTGGCTTTCCCATCTCCAGTGACTGTGAACTGCTTGACTTCTTGATAAAAGAGCACTCACGGAGTTCAGTTTCATTACATTCTTTTCCTCAAAACCTTAAAGACCATGTAAATAAGCTTAGCAGGTCCTCGTATAATATCTGAATTGCTGCAAATGAGAAAGAGCCCAGTTAACTTTTAAGGACTTTAAGGAACGTTTTCTCGGGGGCATCTTGAAAAGACAAAGCACTATTTATCTCAGCTAGTAGGGCAACAGGGAAGTAAGTGATCTGTGTAGTGGTATGCAGGAAGTACATGACAGAGCTAAGCACAGAAATTAGGAACAATGATGCTGAACTGAACTGAACTGAACTGAATCAACTAAGCCAAACTAAACTAAACCAAAAAGACTGATCTAGGGGTCCCACTGGAACTGGTAGAAGGTCAAAGACAGCTGTTAAGCGATACCTTCCCACACCTACGTGCAAACCAAGGAACAGTACTATACCTCTAACAAGCAGCTTTTAGTTACTGCTTTCCTGGATTTATAAGTGGTTGCAAAAAGATTTGTCTGACAATTCAGATCATACTGTAAGCTTTTTTCATGGGAGAAATAGGCACTTGTAGGTATAAATCACTTCTTTCTAAAATATATTTCTAAGATTGGTAACACAAATCAGACCACAAAAGCACCTATTCCTCTCCTTTGACTGTTAGAAGGCGTCTATGTGAGTAATTCAGATGAAAGTTTCTATATTATATGTGTCTATGTGTAGGTGAGATGAATCCCATCCTGAGTTTTTTGTAGCTTCAGCTCGTCCATTAAGTGCTTTCAGATGAGTAGGTAATTTACTTATACTTTTAAAAAATAATTTTTGCCTACCCAGTACAGACTCTAGATATGTAGAAATAATCACCATAATTTCACAGCAAATGCCAATTTACTGTTTAGCTTCAATGACGTGCCCATGATGGAATGATAGTTACTATGTGATTGCTTTGGCTGTATCTGTCCATGCACATAATTTTTGTTCATGTGACTTCTGTTTCATTTAGCTACCGTCATCACTGTTGTGTTGTTTATTTATTTAATAGATAAATTCAGAATGTACCAGCTAAGTGAAATGAAAATGATCCACTAAAAATCCTTGGTTGGTTGTTCATCCTATATCACTTTTCTGACCTCTTAACTCCAAACATGAAATTTGACTTTTTTACCTGTTTTGCCAGTGTTGCGAATGAAAGTATCTTCCAAAGTTTCTTTTTCCCATCCATGGAATTTAAGTTTCTTCAGATTCACATTAACTTGGGTAAGGTCTTCATCTATATTAATAGGTGATTGTTTGGCACCATTACAGGCAGAGTATTTCTTGCCCCAGTTCTTTTGGTTCAAAGTTCCTAGAAATCAAAACATTTGGGGTAAATACATTTAAACCCAAACTGTCATCCATATGTATTTTTACTGTGGTAATGTTAAAACACAGTTTGCAATCTGAGATCAGAGTACCTGCCCTTCTTTTAGACTTTGTAGCAACATTTAGCACACCTACCACTGATTCCTACCTTCAACAGTTAAGTCACACTCTGAACACTCTGGACATCAACACATACATTCTTACGAATCTCTAAGCAATCACAGAACGACAACAAAACCCTCATGAACAATGTACATAAAATAAAAAAGCTTTCAGATGAAAGGAATCAGCATGCAAAAAACCATGGTAATTGCTGGAAAACCATCTTTTACAAATAACTTTTAATCACACCAATGTTAATGCTCCTTTTGACCAATGAAGTCATCTATTCAGGAAGATTTTTAAATATAAAGAAGCAGTAAGATGTTTTATGAATTCCTTAGAGAGGGAAAAGGTAAACTGATTTTACCCTGGAAAAGGAATAAAAGGTGAGTGACGCTGTGTCTGAGAGCCTGGCTGTGCCCGTGGAGGGCTGTGCACTCCCACTGCAGCCATCTGCCTCCCTCTGCAGCCGCCCGGCAGAGAGGAGCTCCTGTGCTGCAGGAGGGGCCTTCTCCAGGGCACCGGGGCTGCTTGGCATCTCACTAGGGCCAGTCCAGGAACAAAAGAGAGACACAGACAGCATGTCCTTCACCAAAGGCTTGACTATTTTCAAGAAATGAGCAAGTACTCCACAAATCAGCATGATGCATTAGCAGCAGCTCTGACAATCTTTTGTTTATACAACATACCAATATAAATAGCACAATATTTTCTGTACGTTAATGTGTTTGTAAACATAGATTTTTTTTTTTCCTGACAGGGAATTCTGGTAACACTTCAAAATGCAAATTAAAACCAAGAGTTAACTGCACAGACATAAGAAAATGGAATTACTTCTGTTAACTTCCCACTTGCTAATAGTTAAGAACCAATATTAGTGTATGCAGTGCATATATTTGAATTCTATTAGGTATGTTGAAATAAACCAATGCTCATTTACAGGCCAGTGTGGCACATCCAAGTCTGTCAGCGAAGACTTGCTATCTTGTGCTCCAGGCAAGGACAGCTCTCATATTGCACACAGAAAACTCAGAGACAGGAGCAGATATGCAGCCAGTCCTGTAACCATGACAATAGGCAGTAATATAAGATGCTCATCTGGATAGTCAGCTACCTAGAAACAAACCTGAACTAAATTATTGAGCAAGTACAAGTCAAGCGAGTTACCAGTATCACCTTGCTGCATCAGAATTACTGCAGATGGTATACAAACACATTTACTGCTTGCAAACAGCAACAGAAGAAATTGTCAGGCACAACAGTCAAACAATCTAAAGTGAGTTCAAGTCACAGGCTTAAGAATGTGAATATCCTGCAAGTGGGGACTAGAGCCCTGCACCAAGCAAGCACTGCTCCCATTGGAAATGGTGCACCGGGTAAGTTTTCAGCTCCTCCTCAAGTCAGACTTGTCCTGGACTTTAGTTGTCACGTATAATTTATCACCCAGAAAAATAATGCAATATCCTGATTTGTAATGTACCTTCACAAGAAAAGAGTGGCTAATATTTAATCTCTTTCAAAAGCTTCCCTGAAGAAATTCTGAGCTCAAGTCAACCAATACTTGGAGATTAATCTGCTTGGGTCTCCTATAGTGAATTTTCTAACAAATATTGAAGGATCTTAATACCAAGAAAGACAATTTAAAAAAAAATAAAATAGAATATTTAACTTTCAAACAGAAAAGCCTCCAAACAGGGTCAGAAATGACAGAAACAACAATTCTCAGCTTGACCTGTGCATCATTGATAACAGGCTCCTGTTTGCAACTCTGATTTCAGAGAGCTCAGTGATTTTCCAAGCTGCAGTAAACTCTTTAAAGCTCTCCCTGGCATGTTTCTGCCAGCTTGGGCTGAGATGGCTGCCCGTGGTCATCCCTTGGAGTTAAGCTGTGCTCCCTACTCCACGCTCTATTTCTTTTGGTCCTTTTGCCAAAGCCAAACACTTCTCCAGACTCCTGCAGTTGCCCCAAGGCAGTAGAAATCTCCATGCTCTTTCCACTGACATACCCAATCCTGTAGCTCACCTGCAGTCTCTCCTTCAGAACACCATCAGAAAATCTTTTTCCAACATACATTTCTGTCATTCTGTTCTTTCCATCACTGACATTAGAACTGACTGAAAACACTACTCTTTTCCTTCTCCTGCTACGGTGATTTTGGGAGCTTTCTTCCATGCTTCTTTTGATGAATGGCATTATTGCGTTTTTCCTCTTGTCTTTAAATTCCCTACTATCTGTGATCATGTTCAATAAAAACAAGAAAATTAAAATTAGAGAAACTATGATCTCCTTCCAACTTCCATAGTTTTGTATTTTCTGGTTTTTATGCAGAACTTAAGTTCTTCAATTTGATAGTCATTACCCGTGGCTCAGTATGTAATAAACAAAGTCCTAACACGCACCAAGTGACAAAAATTGTAATCTTTGCTCATCCCAGAAGACAGTGTTTAAAACTATGTGACAGTGATTAAAAAGTGACAGTGATTAGACAGTGATTAAAAAACTATGGAATAAAATGTACGGGAAATCAATGGCAGGGTCTGATGTGGGGCAGGAGCAAGGGGAACCCCATAAGGAATGGAGTCTGAGAAGGAATGAAGAACTGGAGTCTGCTCATGATGACCCAAATTACATTTGAGCAGCAAAATGCATGTTTATGCATGAATTCTGCAAATCCTGGAGCAGATATTGGTTGTGCCTATATCAGCAAACAGTGCTGAACAATATGAGTAGATTTATAGAGTGAAACAGTTGAGGCTGAGGACCAGATGTCCATACCATATGTTTTTCAGAAGGTCTTTACCTCAGTCTAGCTCTGTCTGGTCCCATGGGCTGAATGCCCATTGGCTGCTGAAGGGTATAAGGTACTTTCCGGCACCACTACTGCTGTTTGGTACCAGTTAAGATGAACCCATGCCACACACTGTGAGACAACTCTATCGTGCAAACCAAACCCTAGTAAGTGGGGTGCAGACAGATTTGCTTCAAAGGTCCACTCCTGATCTGAACTAAAATGTTAACATAAATTCACCTGGTGTAGGCAGCAGGTGGTGAAACTGCTGCAGTTTACATAACTTGCTGAAAGCCAAAGTAAAAGTGAAAGAACTGAATGTTTTTAAACAAGAGCAGATTGTTTTATTATAGGTGTTATGATGGAAATCATAAATCAAAGCTGTGCCAACCATTCTGAAAAATATTGTTGAAATTGAGCTTTGAAAATGAATTCTCCCAAACTGTGCTTTGGAAATCTGAGGAGAACAAAAATATGCACAATATATCTTGAAGAGTGCACAGAGGAAGAATGTTTGTCAAAGGTGTCAGATCTGAAGAAGTAACTGGCAATTCACAAAGAATGGAAATAAACCTGAACAAAGTAGATTAAATGGAGGCCTGCCTACACCATAACCTTTACCACTCTTGTCCAGGGCAGAATGTCTGAAGAAAATTCTCTTAGCTTTTCTTTCTAGGAAATGCTCATATCTAACTCTGTGCCTCAACCTTAGGCCTTATGATCCCACCCCTACAATGAGCATCCAGCTCTCCTTTTGACTTCTACTTCAGCTCTCACTGAAAGAAAGAAAGAAGTGCTGGAGTGTGTCCAGAGAAGGGCAACAGAGCTGGTGAAGGGTCTGGAGTCCAAGTCTTAAGAGCAGCAGCTGAGGGAGCTGGGACTGTTTAGCCTAGAGAAAAGAAGGCTCAGGGAAGACCTTTGATGAAATGGATGTGAATCCTAGGGTTTATTTTATAGATGAAAGACAGCAGAAAAGAGAGATGGATTCTTTACCTCTACTTAATTTCTTCCTCTCCATTTTTCATCGTCTTTTGCTTTCATGATGTTAAAATTACTTCTATAAATATAGATTGGACACACACATAGGAGATTAAAGATAACCTCTCTGTGTGGACTGTTAATAATGGATTTGCCTTATCAAAAAATGTTATTGACTTATCACTTTGAAGTGTTAAGTGATTTCCATTATTTTTTTTAGCAACCATGTTTTATCTAAGATATGAAAAACCAGAAACAAGGGCACAAAAAGATACGCGTACTTATACTGGGACAAAGTTTAAATTTAGATGCCAAATCAATATTGCTCTGAACTTTAAAATATAGATGTCTCAGTTATTATACCAAAAGTTGCACAACTCAGTCTGTAATCCTTCGAGGCAGAAGAAAGATTTCAGTTCTCAATGTGGATGAGTGCATTATTGGCCCAAAGAGAGAAATTCTGCCAATACAGATCTCGGGAATCTTACCACAGCTCGTATTCCAAAGGCTATAACATAACACTTTGCATTTTAGGGAAATATTATGGTCATCAAAAAATGGATGACTTAAGTTTCACATATTACTGCGTAGAAGGCAATGCTTCTGTGTTAGTTTGACCTTCACTGTAAGGTTTTTTGGTTTTTGTGTTTTTCCCCTCCAAAAGCCCCAGTTACCCCCATAGCCATGATCAGTCTTGTAAATTTATAAAAATTCTTAAGATTGGAAAATCGCTGAATTTAATGGATGAAATTACTTGTCCAGATGGAGTTGTAACTACAAAGAAGGAGTTCTGGCTTCCAAGTTTGGGCTTAGCCATTCATTATGCCTGTCTCAGTGATGCAGTTGCTTGGAGGTTTTCCAAGACTGGATTTCTCGCCAACAACTTGGTCAAGTTTTCAAAAATAAAATTGTACTGGTTCGGTTAAAGAGAGTCAGCCCACAGAATAAATCCAGAAATATTTAATAGTACTTAAATCCTCAAAGTTCAACACTAATAAAGTAACTTGCTTTTAAATGAGCAGAAGCCAAATAATATTTATCTCATGGACTTTTTCTGGCACTCATACAGTGAGAAAGAAATTAATTCAACATATTTTCTAACTGTGGGGTGTAATATCTCAAATAAAGCAAACAGAATCAACAGAAAATACTTTGCAACCAGATGCATTCATGGAAGCCAAAACATCTAATCTATTATTCCATTTAACACCCTATTCGCCATTTTTGTATCTAAATATCAGCTTACCTAAACTGTATCTTGTGCATTGTGTCTATGTGCATGAAAACATGGATTATCTATGAGAATACCTGAAAGATGGCACAGCAGTAACCTGTATTCAGCTGAACCCTATTATGTTAATCTTTCCTGTTCCTCTTTTAAAATGTCCTAGACCACTTACCTTTTATTAAAATCTGTCATAGAAGACGTGTCAGAAAAATACTGATGAAACATTTTGCTATATTCAGACCATGACTCTCTTCCATTTTTTGTTTACTTATTTTTTGAACATAATATTTATGCTTTCTTCATATCTGCAGTCATGGAGACACTGCTCAATAAAGTAGTCAAAAAACAACCAAGTGAGAAAAAATGTTTTGTTTTTTTCACTTCATCCCCAGATAAAATAAGCTACAGTTGTTGAAATACAGTGGAAAACTGTAGTCAGTACTATTAGTACAGTGGCTATCTGATATTTTTGATTCCTGGGAGTCAGTCAGATGATTCATAGTCAAACTAAGTGAATTACTGAGCAAAATGCATAGGAGGATGAATGCCAGTGGACAGCTTTCTTTCATAACAGAAACGGTTTGCTGTTCCTCTTCGTCTTTCATTGCCTAAAAGATCTGGCCATTGCAGGCGAGTTAGAAAATAAACAATCAAACACTTCTGTGCTAGAGAAATACAGATTACCACAGATGCTCCATCTGCAGGGCACTCAATGGGATAGCTGTTCCGACTAGGAGAAGGATTATGGGAGAAACTCAGCTAGCCTTTTAATGTACCTCTTTTCTATTATTCTCGTCTCATTGCTGCTCAATGTGCATATAGAGAATCATGTAGTTATATATAATGAAAACTTGCCAGATAATTTTTTATAATTACTGTAGTGTTATGATCTAAGTAATATTTTTCAATGAAGTATTAAGGAAGTAAGTTTGGTACAGTGCCAAATGAGAAAATGTCCAGTAAAAAGTAACACATTCTTCTTCCTGCTTTATTTAATTCTTGACAATATATGAATCCCTAATGGGAAGTCCTCAACACTTCCAACCTTGTTCCAAGGAATTCAGATTGTAGCAGTCATTCCCTTTACCTTCAGTAATACTTTAAAGCATGAAACTGAATACAACACTGTTGAGTGACAAAGATCATTCCAAGATCACAAATAACCAGAGCTGAAAACAGAACTGGAATACATAGCTGACTCAGTTTTAGACTAAGAAATAAGCACCAAGAAACATGGCCTATGGCTTATTTTCATATAGCGTACACACATTTTAATTAGCTGTCAATGTGTCATGGCAACGTTTGGTCTCCACATGAGAGTGTCTGGTCTCCCACAAGAAGAGGACTCCCCACCTGTTTTTTAGCTGTTTCACGTGCTGCTAGCAGGGAAGGAGGAATAAAATGGGACAATCACAGGCTTTGTCCCCTAAAGCCACTCCTGATTTGCAACACAAAAGCAACATTTTTCAAACATGGTGCATAAGCAGTTCATCTGTACTTCCTAGAAGTAGACCTTACTCCCAAACCTATGACTACTGCACATAGAACAAGTGGGTGTTTATTGTCTTTCTGTTGGTGAACATGGGCATTAATGAAGCTTATGGCGGTATCTCCCTCTTCCCCATATCATGCAAGTACCATTTTATGAGAAATGGAAATGCTGCATATGAAAGAAATTGTGTAGATGCAAAGGTAGCACCAATTTTAAACAGGCCCAAAAAAAAAATGCACTTCCAAGGACTCTCAGCTGGAGCAAAGAAAGAGGAAGCTATAATCTACTTCAAGTACAGCATTTAGCACCTGTCTGATAAGTGATAGCTCATGCAGTCCCAGGAGATGAGCACAATGAAACTCATCTTCAGTGGCAAGAAACCTCATTTTTGCTAGAGTACCATTTAAGTCTAATGACTTGCATTATGGTACAATGTTAGTCTTCACTTTTCTCTCCTCATTACTACAAAGTAGACTTTACTGCATTTTAGAAATTATCTTGGGTGACAGAACCAGGCACTCCATACAGTAACAAAATGCAATGATGAATTTTGGAATAGAGTATATAATCTCCTTCTCAGCTCAGCATATCTAACAATAGTGGCTTTCACTGAGAAAATCAATATAGTTTCCTTTTCTCTTCTCTGGCGGTATGACCTCTCTCCTTTCCTTTTTCTTTCTTCTGTCCTTTCCACTGCTTTCTTCCCTCTATTCTCCCTCCCTCTCAGACCATTAAATGTTAACAGGCAGTCTTTTTAGTTCCATGAGAAGTCCTGTTGTGGTATAGCATAGGGACACTTTTTCCTGCTATCAAACACATACATTGCTATGTTGCTATCACCTAGGAAAGTAACTCGGGTCAGCACCAGCCTGTCTAGAAGAATAATACATTTCATAAAGGCCACAGTCATGAGTTCTGATCCAAAGCCTGCTGAATTATATAAATAATCCACAAGTAAGTTCTCTGGGCTTTGAATCAGATTAGCTGTGAATATATAAAAAGTCACTATTGAACAATAGTAGTGGAACTGTGAATGCAAAAGTCCCATAAATAGCCATGAAGAAGGTCAGCATTGAAGTCTGAATACCAAAAAAGCATTTATTTAAACTGTAAAGAATAACTAACATAAAGATCATAAAAAGCAAGGACTAGATAGATATAAACCAAAGCAAGACAAAAATAAGCATAAAAGACTGCTGGATTACATCACTGGCCAGTGAGTCCCAGAGGATGCCTGAAGATAAATTACCCTAATGTCCAAAAGGACACACCGGTAACTCTAGTTATTTGCTCCCCAGGTTCTCATTTTCACAGAGTTCCAATTTTTATAAAATGAAGGTCCTACATATCTCCAGAAGAACATAATACCATAAGAAATTTTGATTACTTTTAGCATATTTTAGCTGGATTTCATATCACACTTCTATGGGAATTTTAATACACATTCTGTTTGCATAATGGTAAGGATAAGAGGAGATGGTGGGCAGGAATATGTTATACAGTATTAGACTGAGCCATATGGATTTCTTACACACAGCCATAGCTTATGCATGCTTATCTACACAATTGCTTATCATATTTTATTTTCTACTTTAGAAAGACAATTCTAGCTCATAAAATGGCCTTTTGGCAAGGATTTTGACTACAACAACTAAAAATTTTAATTCTCTTTCCTTTACCTCCCCAAAATAAAAGAAAATTCTTCAAAAATGTTAAAAATCAATCCCTTCCTAACACCACACAAACCTTCCTTCACTAATAGCATTATTTTATTTGGACTATGTATAATTTCAACATTACCATTATGTTTTTATTTTGTTCAAAAACTTTGTAACAGATACTTTCAGAACTGCCATAGCAATGTCAGTAGATGTAAGTAACTGTTCCTCTGATAATGTTCCATGTTAAGTTTAAATAACACTATTATCTGATTAGACTTTTTTGAGATTATCATATCCTCAAAAACACTCTTTTTATCAACTCTTCCACTGAGAGATGTTTTACCCAATCTTGATGTGATAACAGCATTATGTAAATTACACAGTAGATATTTCTTTCAAGTACTTTTTACATAAGCAAGTTGTGCAAATCTCTGTTTTTCCTTTGCAAATGTATAAAAAAAATCCCAACCAGCTTTTAAAACCTTTAAGTATTAAGAACTCTCAAAGTCACTTTCAATGCTGAGTAGTTACTCTCAAGAGTGCAGAGCTAAAAGCTATTGAGCAGTAGGTGCAATCCACCTCAGACTGGGAACTTGCTGCCATTGACATGATTTTCCTTTACAGCTTTCCCATTCTCTCCTACAACGGAAAATGTTTGAAATGATGGTGGAAGTGGCATCGACTGTGACAGAGGTACACAATTCATGCATCCTTGGGCAGTTGAGGTCTCAGATCTATCTGAATCAGCCAGTAAGTTCTTGTATCTTCTTTAGCCTCACTGCGATAAAACTTGCCTAAAATGTCTTGCTGCTCTTAGGAGCACAGCTTTTTACTTCATACTTTCTGAAATGAAGAATTCATTGCACTGCTTGTGTTGAGAAACAAATAAAAACTCTCGCCTACCTACTCCACCTAAAACAAAAGTTCGGAGTGGGGAAGTTTTCCATATCAATATTAAATTTAAATTCACTAAACTCTTAAGCAGTTTAATACTTTTTTTTTTTTTATCCATGGCTAATACACATAATTACACAATCTAATATACAATCTTCTTCCATGAGGATTGGTATAATCATTTTTCTTTGTCATTTCTCCATGGAAAAAGAAAATATTTTTTCATATACACACATAGGAAAGTAGAAGAGGATCTGAAGATCATGTTTCTTATTTTTGTCACATTACTACCCAGGGATCAAATATACAGGGCACACTTTTTACACCTGCAAATATTGCATTTTTTTTCTTTTTACTAAATAAACCATTTAAGCTGGAAGAGATCAAGAATACTTTATCACAGTGGAATAAAATAAAGGAATGGTTCTTGGTCTGCTTATCTACTTTAATCAAGAAGTTACTCCGGCAGGATCAAGAGTAACACGTGGTATTCCTGACCCACTAACATCACCTAACCAGCAAGTGTCTCCCCAGTGCAGAGAAGTAATTATCTTGATAATAAGTAATTATGCTGTCACTCACATAAAGGATATTAGCGAGTCCTCAGAGGGGACTGAATGCACACAGGTGACTTCAGTACCAAGTAATCCCCAGTACTGAAGAATCCAAACACTTCTTGATTTGTAGGGGCAGATCAAATTTTAATAAAATTTTATCTATTGCTGCTTCTTCTTTCATTTTCACTCTTTTTGGAAAGTATCAATTTTACACTCAGGAAAAAATTATGCTAACTGAAACATGTTATCTTGAATGTAAATGACATTTCTAAAACACACTTACATATACTGAATTACTCCAGACTAAAAATTTTCAGACAAGAATCTTGTCCATTCAGTCTGCAAAGAGTTGGACAGACAAAACTGAAACAGGTCTGTAAGCTGCTACCTTAAAAACCTCCCCAGTAGATGTCTATCATGCACCTAACTGAATTGCAGTAATCAAGGTCAAGAGAACAAGCCACATTAGAGTTCATAGATACCCAAATTTTCACCAAAAGCTCCCCTAAATATTCTATCACTGTTTGTGCCCTGAGACACTGTCAATTCGACTAAGCTGAGGAACCAAAATCAAAGGCCATTTTGGATACAGAGACTCATCATCCCTTGCCATAGTCCCCCAAGGCACAGATCCAGCGGGTATGGGCCTAGTGACCCTCAGAGCACACAGCCAACAGCACCAAGAGGAAAGCAAAGCCTTGCAGCTGCACCTCCTGCCCTTCAGGGACATTCAAGTAGATGTCCATTTTAACACAATATCCCAGCAGTTACAACCAGGCAGTGTATGGCACAATGTGAGTTGAGTACACTCCTCAGGCAAAAGAAAATTATTCACCATCCATATTTTGCATTTCCCATGACAAGGCCTGAGAATAGTTAAAAGGGAAGGAGAGCAAGTCATCTTCACTCATTCTGCCAGTGCTATGACATGGTAAGGCTAAAAATTCAAGC
The DNA here is from genome assembly GCA_013398115.1 of Falcunculus frontatus. NCBI lineage: Eukaryota > Metazoa > Chordata > Aves > Passeriformes > Falcunculus > Falcunculus frontatus. The sequence goes on along the minus strand of VZRV01004453.1, from coordinate 48,912 downwards.
ATCATTGGGCCTTAAGAAGATAGGGAGAGGGATGGCTGATTCTGTAGCCCAGCAGCTGGAGCATTCAGAGGGGAAAGAGTTGGGATGACACAAATGGACTGAGGCAGGCACCTTTCAGCTAATTGATGTGTTCTGAATAAAATAACTCCCCCTTGTGCTATTCATGTGCCTAATTTAGGTGCCTAACCTTTAATTATGAACTTAAAGAAAATATACCTTCCCTACCATCAGCACTATTACAATGGGACACACTAAACCTTTGTGCACTTAAGAAGTCTACAAGGCAACTTACCGCAAAATTCCTCATGTAGCTTCCACTGGTACACATAACCCCTAAATCAGAGTCTGTTTCTTCTGTAGTATTTCTCTGGTGTTTTGGTTCTCATTTGAATTAGGTCTCAGCCTCACAACCAGATCAATGTGCACATTCAGCTACTCTGGTCACAGAATGTACTGATGGCCACAAACCATCTTGTGAATCATTAGTCTGTTCACATAAATAGATCATATTTCTGTAGCAAATCAAACTCCACTATTACTAAAGCAATTAGAGCAAGTAATTGTTAAAAATTATTATATATTATCAATTTCTAGCTGTTTTATATTTGCTATTCCAGCTCAATGGCTAGTGTATGCAATATGGCAACAAACAGCAAGCACTGCATGCCTCTAAAGTTTTCTGACACAGGTCCATAAATATTTAATCATAGAACCATGGACGGACAGGTTTGAAGGGACCTCAGCAATCATCTGGTTCAATGTTTCTTAGCAAAAGCACAGTCTAGAAAAGATGGCCCAGCACCCTGTCCAGCAGAATCTTACAAGTGTCCATGATTGGAAATCCACCACTTCCCTGGGGAGATTGTTTCAATATCTGACTGTTTTCCTCTTGAGAACAAAGTCACAAAACCTCTATTGACCTAAGTCTGCATCAAATTATGATGCCTAATTACTATATTCTCAAACAAGAAACTCAGATTGCATACTGTCATTATTTAACCCCAACCAGTAACTAAATACCACGCAGATGTCTGCCCACTCCCCACACCCCAGTGGGATGGAAAAGATAATCAGAAAAACAGTAAAACCCATGGGCTGAGATATGAATAATTTAATTGGAAATTACAGTAGATTACAATAGTAATATTAATAATACTAATGACAATAGTAACGAAAAAGAAGAGAGAGAGGAATAAAACCCAAGAGAAACAAGTGATGCACAATAAACTTGCCATCACCCACCCCGTTCCCCAGCAGCAATCGGCTCCCAGCCAACTCCCCTCAGTTTATAGACTGAGCCTGATGGTCTGTGGTGTGGAATACCACTTTGGCCAGTTTGGGTCACCTGTCCTAGCTGGGCTCCCTCACAGCTTCTTTGTACCTCCTCACTGGCAGAGCATGGGAAACTGAGAAGTCCTTGACTTAAGGTAAGCACTACTTTGCAACAACTAAAACATCAGTGTGTCATTAACATTATTCTTATACTAAATTCGAAACACAGCACTGTAGCAGCTACTAAGCAGAAAATTAACTGTATCCAAGCCAAAACCAGGACACAAGAAAAACAATCAGGAAAATCAGAGAAGAAACCTCAACTAGTTTATGCAAAGTATAAACCAACCACTTACTGTTTTGAAATATAATTTTTCTAAAGGAATTTCTCTTTTGCTTACCATATGCACTCTACACCACAGTATATCAGTCTCTCCTCTCTCTCTAATTCTTTAAGGACCTGTGTATGACTTCTGTCTAATTAGGGTAGCTGCGGATGACTAATGTAGGCATTGATTACAACTGAGGTTGAAAATGTGGCAAAAGGTTATGATCATTAAAGAAAGATACGAGACCTGAGTTTCTAGCTAAGACATATCACACAGGCAAGACAAAGTAAAGCCCAAGTACTGAATCTCCATCTCTTGGTATAGTTTTGAAGACAGGAAAAGGTTAATCTCATTCTTGAACAGCTTGCACAACATTTACACAGAAATTTCAGTCTGAGGGACTGATCAAAAAACCCTATAGGTAAATTATATGATTCTTCTGCATCAATTCTAAAATAGTGAATAACATTTTACATTAGAAGAAGGTGGGAGCTTGGGGGTGGGAAAGCAAGGCAAAAGAACTATGTAAATGAAAGTTTCTGAGGAAATGCAGAGACAGATTCTTGCATATGTAATTGTGAAGTCTTTGAAAATAATTTCTCTCTGCTGTAGGCAACAACAGCTTTTCCCTTAATGAGAACAAGCTCTATCTTGGAGTAATACCCAGAATCTTTTGTTTCCAGCGCAGCCTACCTCTCTGTGGGATAACATCAAATCTAGAAGACTTAGCTAGTGGAGTTTCCATGGAATTGTTTCTGCAAAGAAAAGATGTTTTTGACTTCACAGAAAATACTGCCAGTTTGTGACTGTGAGTCATAGGAGATCTGTTGAAAATGATTATTTTCTATATTGCCTGTACTTCTGCTAATATCCTGTCACACTGCAGTTCTGATATATACTTCTTTGACTCACTGTTGTCTTTGAAACTCTTATTCTGTGGAGATTTACCATTGTAAACTTTTACTGAGACTCATTCACTCTTAGCTTGCCATGTTCTTGTATTCCCTTACTTCTCTGGTTTAGTAATGATCTGTCTTTTGCGTGAGATTCTTACTTGGAATCACAGAACCACAGAATGGTTGAGAGTGGCATGGATCTCTGGGGCTCATTGTACAACCCCCCTGCTCAAACCAGGTCATCTAAAGCCAGTTGCCCATGACCACGTCCATATGGCTTTCGAATATCTCCAGGTATGGAGACTCCACAATTCTGGACAGCCTGAGCCAGTGCTCAGTCCCAGTCCCAGGAAAACAGTGTTGCCCAAAGTTTAAAGGGAACCTCCCATGTTTCAGCTTCTGCCTGTTTTCTTCACCGGACTCTCTGTAATCAGAGTGTCACAGAATCACAAAACGGCTTGGGTTAGAAGGGATCTCAGAATCATCTAGTTCCAACCCCTCCCCCATGGGCTGGGGTACCTTTCACTAGATCACGTTGCTCAGAGCACCATCAATGCATCCGTGACTCCTGTACTGAGGAGTCCAGAACAGTACTCCAGGTGTGGCCTCACCAGGGATGAGCACAGGAGAAGGACCACCTCCCCTTTCCTGCAGGCATCACTCTTCCTGATACAGCCCAGGTCAACATTAACCTTCTTTTTTTGCTGCAAGGACACATTGTTGACTCATGACCACCAGGACTCCTACGTCCTTTTCTACAAAGCTGCTTTCCAGGTGGCTGTCCCCCAGCATGTGCCTGAGGATCTTCCTTCTCAGGTGCAGGACTTAGCACTTTCCTGTGTTCAACTTTATGATGTTCCTGTCAGCCCAGTTCTCCAGTCTGACACGGTCTGTCAGCACTCCTCAGAGTTTTACATCATCAGCAATCTTGCTGAGGGTCCACTCTGCCCCATCATCTAAATCACTGACAAAGATACACAGTATTACTCTTTTCCCATTATGGTGAACCTTGTAAAGAAAAAAATTATATGGACTTGTTAAATCAAGTCAGAAAGAAAATGTCTTCACCAGAACTACATAAACTCTATCAGAGCTAAGAGCTCCTGAGGTATTTACAAGTATTCTGCATGGCCCTCCTGGGCCCCGCTCATCTGTGAGATGAGTTGAGCACGCTACTTCACAGCTTGGAAAATCATATTCCATGAGCACATTGGCAACATCAGCAGGCACAGCCTGAAGAGCACTGTTCTTGCTTCTGCACTGTCAACCTGTAATATTACTGCTATTCCACCGAAGTGAAATACTAAGGGACACTGTGAGGGTCTCATGATGCTGGCATTCAGTCTCTCATCATGGAGGGATTTTTGTTGACAATTGTGTCCTTGTCCAACGTCTTAGCTGAGAAGAATTTAATTAAAACATGTCTCCTGAGAACACTTGATCACTGTTCAAATAATCCTCAGCTTGTAGACACAGAGCACTGAGGGAGCTTTAATCCCTGCCCTTGCCCACTCTGCATTCCCATGTCCTTTCACTTGACTGCAGCTTATATCTGCATAAACTCACCCCTTCAGATTAGGCCTGACAACTCCCTCTTCGATAATAAGTAGAGCCCATTGAAAGACTGTAAAGCTTGATCTCACCTTTAATTTGGTACATAATTTAATTTGATATTAGGACAAACAGTTGCATAAAAGAAATATTGCCATTACACATATCACAATGGTTCGCTTGTTAATGATGCAGCTACTGATTGCTAAAAATTTGGCAGCTGTCTTTCTCCAGGTGTGCTACTTAAATGGCCATTTACGATAGAGAATTTTCAATCCTCTGCCTTAGAATTTTTTTTTAGTTCTCACCCCTGTACAGACTGGGCATTCTATGGAGCATAAATATGAAAGATCTTACTCCATTTTAATTGGTTTTGAAAACAAAATGTTTCTTTACAAATACTGCAGAAAACAAAAGTGTCATCAGCAGTATATTGTTGTCTCTTTTGTATCTTGCCAGGACTGAAATGGTGGTAGTTGACATTGAAAACAAATTTACCAATTTTCAGCTGCAGTGGTCTAATGAGTGCTTAAGGGATAACTTATGAGGAAGCTAAAGAAAGGAAGAACTTGCATTCAAGAAGGGTGATTAGTGTCGTGGGTTCCTGTGAAGCATGAACTTGACAGCCATGTTCAAGTCAACAATATTTTTGTTCTCTCCTCCCTACTGAGGGTATTGTTTCAAAAAGGGTCATCAGTTTGCAAATCTGGCATCTACTTAAATTGTTTAAAAATCTTACAAGACTCCCATTAGAATAATGGGTCCTGACATATATTTCCTAATTTGCTTTATGATATAACTACTGTGGACAACTATAATCATACTCCAATTGCTGCTTTAAAAAGAGGTTTTTAAAAATTGCTCTATTGATCTAGGACATAAACTGCATCTGTGATGGTATAAACAATATTTCCTGTGGGACGATAACATCAATATTTTATTATTACCTTCTTGCACAGCCTCCTATGTGAACTGTGGAATGTAAAAACAACCGTCATTGAAGCAGAGGAGGAAAAACAAAAAGTGGATATATAAATAACTTTTGAGAAATATTTACTAATTTCAACATTTCATAAGCTGCATTTCTGCTTAAGACTTTGGCTTTTAAACTGCAGGTTTGCTGCCCTGCATAGAATTTAAAGGATGCTCATTGCCAAATAAAAACCTGGTCAGTCATTTTCAAGAAAATCAGATTACTTGGTTTGCAGGAGCACATTTGTTGTTTGACATCACATTATCTATTTTTAGAGGATGCTTTCTCATGAGCATCCATATGCCGTTGTTTTACTCAAACAAAAAGAAGAAACTGAGGGGGAACGTACAGAAGTTTCTGGCCATCCCTCTGCAGCAGTGCACAGGCTCAGTGCAATATATCTAATGCATCTGGTAAAACGCTATGCAGCCGAAGGCAAAAGGACTTGAAGGGGGACATGCAATGTTCATAAATTAATTGCCTTTTTCTCTTTACTGGCTATATTGAAGGCAGGCACCTTTCAAAGGTCAGTCCAAAATGTCCAATCAATTTTCTCTTAATGGCAATGGGGATGATGGCCACAGATCATATTCCACTGCATCCGTGCTAGTGATTGGAGTACTGGATGAGGAAGCAGTGACTTGAATTTTGGGATTTATTCTTCCTGAAAGAGTTACACCAAGATATTGAAAAAAGACCTAACCATTAAAAGAGAAAAGTGACCATCCTTTCCAAAAACGCTGGGCTGCTGTGGCCTCTTGGCAGCAAGAGACCTCTGTTCTCAAGGTGAAAAGAAGCCTGACTTCACCTTGTGGTTTCAACATTTAGGGTAGGGGAAGGAGGACAAGGGTACAGTCTGAAATTTCATCTCTCCTTTTAGGTCTTGTTTTTGCCTTTTACTCAGAGATAATCTAATCTGAGAGGTGGGGAAGCTTCATCTGGAACCTCAACTCCAGTGAGCTGTGCTAATTTGCAGGAAAATTGCACCATACTGTGGGAAGAAGAAAGGAGCCGTACAAGGTTAGATAAGACTAGTTACAGTTCATGTAAGAGCCTGCAACTTTGTAGACTCTAAGCTGCAAATTTTTGTGGAATGTGTAACACGGAGAGCACAAACGTAAAAAAACCCCCAAACATATCCCCAAAGGGCATTTTTAATGGAAAAGTATTGCTTGATAATGTATTTCATTTCACTTTAATTAATAGCAGTGGATGCTTCATTTGAAAATAAAAAAAAGGACAAGCGATACCTGAGCCTGATGAACATGATGCCCTTATGCAGAGATAGACAGCCCTGCTCCTCATACACACCAGCACTTCTGTGCCTTGCTGACAGAAAATACCCCAGTGGTTCCTGACAACTAGAATAGTCACTCCATGGGTTATAGAAATATGTCAGAGGGAAGAAGAAAGATGTTTTGGAAGTGACAGAGACATTTTTTTCCTGACTGCACCTCTGCCTTCAAATCAGCAAAGTGCATAGGCCTATAAATTGCAGTGCCTTAAGTTACCAGTAACTCAAGGAACTGCATGGCTAGAATCAGGTCTTAAATGTGTGTATAAATGTATCTTAAGCTAAAAGAGCATCTGCTTAAATGTACTCTTATAATGTACCAGTTTACAATAAAAAAATGCAAAAAATGCACAGGGTCATGTCACTGCTCTGGGCTGCTCAGAAAACAGAAAGCAGTTTGTGTTTTTAAAGAACATATACAAAAAGTTTGTAAGGATATGTGCATGCAAGCCTGACATTTTAAAAAGTGACTAAAATTGTTTTTTCTAGATCTGCTGTTGTTGGGTTGGTTTTGTTTGTAATGATTCCTTCTCTAGACATAGGTTCTGGCTCCATTATGCAGTATCATTATGACACAAAAAAGAAACCTAACATTATCCTCACAGGGATATGGATTCATCACACGCCACAGTGCAGTTACTTCTGGGAATATTATAAGGAATGTTTCAGCTAGGCAGAAAGCAAAAAAGTGTGACATAAAGGAAAGTGATTCACCAACAATAAAAGCGTGAGCACCAGTGATGCACAGCGATGCTGCTGAAGGAAGCTGTTGGAGGTCTTCTGAGACAGCAGGCTGGAAAAGCTGATTTCTCATATTATCTCATTAACATAAAATGTGAATGATAGAACAAATAAAAAACAGCCACTAGAAACTTCTAGCTGAGTGAATAGGTGACTCAACTATTTGTGGGCTCTGTGGACTAGGGCCTTGTCAGTCCACAGAGCCCACAAACGCAGAACAGGATAAAAGCAATATAAATGCACACTACTCAACCCTTGGGCTCCTCCGACAGTGAAGTCAGTACATTCCAGCTGCTGACAGTCAAGATGGTCTGAGCTGCTCAGTGGCACAAGAAAGAAAATGCTGCCTGCCTTCAGTGTTCAGATTGCAGGCTTGCAGCATTCCAAGAGATAGAAAATTAAATCAAATTAAATTAAATCAAATCAATTCAATCTCAAATTGTCTGCAACAAATGTCCAAAGAAAAGCAAATGGGTTTGGATTTCAAAAAGACATCCAAAAGTTTTGGAAGAGTAAGTGATTCATAAAACCCACAAAAAGTTATGAACTTAGAGCTAGAAGAAATCTTCAATGTTAAATTCGAATTGTAGGTGCAAATCACACAAGACCCAGAAACAAGTCCGAGTGACTTAAGAATTTAATTTTCTCAGACAGAGTTTTCCATCCTACTGGATCCTACTGCAACACCATTCAAAATAATTACAGTAGTCTAAATCACCCAGATAACACTGAATTTCAACAAATACTTTATGTCGGGGCACAGTGTCAAGAGCTTGCCCAAGAAACACTTGCCTTATACAGAAACTGAGTTGATAAAATAAAAGATTCTTCATCCTTCCAGAATCCAGATCCAAAGTAAGAACATATCAGGCTTTCAGAGAAAATTTTGTGCCATATTTTTCCCAGAAGAGAGAACTCGCACATTTTTCTGTGTCTCCTTATAAAAACCCGGTATTTTTGTCTGGAATACTCCCTGCAGTCCTTCCTCCCACAACCTCAAAATGTCAAAATTGAGGAATTGACCTAGCATAGAAAATAATTTTCTCAGACAAATGTTTAATGATTAACAAAGTAGTGAAGGTTTGAAAATCTGAGTAATTTCAGGAATGGCTGGTAGTATTCTCTTTGTCTAAGCATCAACATATACATGAGGTGCTGTTCGAAAGATGATTAAATTGGGTCTTACATTGCCCCAAAGCATCACAGATGTGCAAGACTGAAAGGTCATCTGAGTCCTTTCCTTCATTTACAGGATCAAGTATAATCAGATTTAATAATCTCTCACTAATGCTTGTCTTTCCCATTTTTTTGAAAGAACTTCAATAAGAGGGATTCCACAGCCTTCCTAAGCAACCTGAACGGAGCTATTCTCACAGTTAGATTTTCCTATTATTGCACCTCAGCCTTTTCATCTACAGATTAAACTGATTCAACCTTGTCACTTCAGTGGAATTGAGAGCAACTGACAACTTTTAAATACTGGAAAAATATTATCCTAACCCTCTTTTCTACACTAATGTATTTCCTTCAGTTATCTTCCAAGGATTTTGGGCTTTCTTAGACACCAATCATTCTTCTTGGTTCTTCTCTGCACCTTCTCTCAATTTGTCACTGTCTTTTCTACAAGTGTGCAGCCCAAGGATAAATACAGAAGTACAGCTGAGATATTCCTAGTGACAAGTAGAGCAGAATAATTGTTTCCCGTGCCTTATACATCATTGCTGTTAATTCACCTCAAAAGGGGACTGCCTTTTCTGCAACAACAACATATTGTTAATCCAGATGCAATTATGGCTAACCCTCATACAGCCACCAAAGCAGTCAGTACCCATTTTGCATCTACATGTTTAATTTTCTTTCCTGGTGGGAGTAATTTGTGCTTGTTGTTACCATTTTATTTACAAATTCTATTTGATTAATTTCAGAACATTTCTCAAGTTAATTTTGAATTTTTACTATGTCACCTAAAATTCTTGCAACTTCCAGCATGGTGTCTTCCATGAATTTGCAAATGCCCGCCCTTGTGTTATCTGAAATACTAGTGAAAATAGTGAAGAATATCACATCTAGTATCACATTTAGGGATATTTCTTGCATATGTTTTGAAAGACTTTATGAAACTATTTTCTATTCTCACATTACCATTAATTTTGTAAAAATCTCCATCATTCTCATTTGTGTAGAAAAAGCTGTATCTGCTTGCATTAACTTGAATCTGGTACTACTATAGACTCAAACAATAGCTCTGGAAAGTATAAACTTAGCCATTCATCTTAGAGAAGTATTAAATATTAAGTTGAATGACAATTAAACATCAACATTAATTTTCACTGATGATCAACTTTGCAGAATAAAATGAATAAGCTTATAATTTCTCTTAGAATATAAAACAATGAGGAATCTGCATGGCAACAGCTAATTGCCATTCAGTATTATGGAGCGATTCCTCACCTAATTGCCAAATACTCCTAGTTTTGCTATGATAATTTTTAAAGTAATTTGATAATTTTTACACATTGAAAGTAGACTAAATATTTGCACTTCATTTCTCAGTATTTTTCCTACCTGCTCCATCACTGCTAAGATCCACACATATAAATTTTGTTTAGAAACATACTCCACTGTTAATGTGATATAAACTGGTCATAACTATAAGGTAGGACTGATTTGAAGTCTAATTTTAAGTTAAGGGATATCTTTTTCACTGATTTCAGTTGGCTTTAGTTCAGGCTATAAGACTATTTCAGGCTGAAATTTCAGTATAGGTAATTAATAGCAATTGTAAAATTGTGCACCTACATAGCAACAATTTAAACATTATTTACGCAGGAATTTATCAAAGAGATGTTTTTGTGGGTGTGATACCATAATAAAGCTACTAACTGGATATTTATTTTCAGACTATAAATCATTACAACTAACGATGCTTGAACAGAAAATAAACTTACAACAACTGATATTTCACCTAGGATATAAAACATTTTATAAGCCAACTTCCTTATATTGACTATTTTCCTGTAGAATTGGAATGAGAACACAGACGACTGTTTAGGTGATTTCCAAATGGAGATATTGTAGAAGAAAAAAAGGAAATACAGAAAGGGAAGGAAGGAAGGAAGGAAGGAAGGAAGGAAGGAAGGAAGGAAGGAAGGAAGGAAGGAAGGAAGGAAGGGAGGGAGGAAGGGAGGGAGGGAGGAAGGGAAGAGGGGAGGGAGGGAAGAAGGGAGGGAGGGAAGAGGGTATAAATAAAAGTGTCTAAAAAACCAGGAAATCTTTAAATAATTCTTTAATTGTGTTAAATAGATCAGTAAATACACCAAATTGTTACCATAGTATCTTGTTACTGCTACCACCCAGTACTAATAACTCAGTACTTTCCCTATGAGAAAAGAAGAAAAATAGTAAGCAGCAGTAAATAGGAAGTACTAGGCTGTGTGTGCGCAGGAAGCTCTGGAGATTCTCGCTTCTGCTAATTTCAGCTACTGATGACATGGCATGCGAAAACACACCATCACGAGGAGGTCCAGTATAACATATGGGAAAAACAGCATTAAATATGGCATGAAATTCAACAATGCAATTTGTAAAATGATACATTTAGACTAGTAGTGGGAGTTTTTGTTACTAATAAGAATCTCAACATAGGAAAAACACGGGGGAGGAGGAGAATCAGACCATGTCAGACAGTCTCAGAGGGCTGTAAACAGTAAGATGGAAAGGCAAGTGTGTACTGAAGCTCTAACCATGCAACTCCTAGTAAAGATAATAAAGTATTAATGTCTCTGCAAATAGTCCTGGGGACAGTTCATCTAGGATAAGTGCTTGAGATGTTAGTCACCCTGTTGAAGACAAAATAATTTGAGCTGAAACATGAGTGAGCAGAAAAAGCTAGTGCAACGATCAAAAGGGGACTAGTGACTAGATTATTGTGATTTAACTTAAAAACTAACAGGAAAGGGATATCAATGCAGGTAAATTTTGCCAATAGAAAGAAACTCCCCAAAGAACGAACAAACCAACCAATCAATTCTACCAGAAGAGCTGGATTATCTCAGTGGTCCACTAATATAGCTAGCTTGGAAATCCAAATCAGTTTGGCTGGATGGCCAAGTACAAAGAGTGGTGGTGAAAGGAGTAAAGCCCAGTTGGCAGCCAGTCACAAGTGGGGTTCCCTAGGGTTCAGTACTGGGGCCAGTTCTGTTTAATATCTTAACCAATCATCTGAATGAAGGGATCAACTGCACCCTCAGTCAGCTTGCAGATGACACCAAGCTGGGCCAGACTGTTGATCTGCTGAGGGGCAGGAAGGTTCTGCACAGGGATCTGGACAGGATGTATCAATGGGCTGAGGGCAACTGGATAAGGTTCAACAAGGCAAAGTGCCAAGTCCTGCCCTTGGGTCACAACAACCCCAAGCAATGTTCCACGCTGGGGAAGAGTGGCTGGAAAGTGGCCCAGTGGAAAAGGACCTGGGGGTGTTGGTTGACAGCCATCTGAACATGATCCAGCGTGTGCCCAGGGGGCCAAGAAGGGCAATGGCATCCTGGCCTCTTTGAGAAATAGTGCAGCCAGAACCAGGGGAGGGAGTGGCCCCCTGTACTCAGCACTGGAGAGGCCGTACCTTGAATCCTGTGTCCAGTTTTGGGCCCCTCACTACAAGAAAAACATTGAGGTGCTGGAGTGTATCCAGAGAAGGGTGACAAAGCTGCTGAAGGGTCTGGACCACAAGTCTGATGAGAAGGGGTTGATGGAGCTGGGCACGTTTATTCTGGAGAAAAGGAGGCTGAAGGTAGAACTCGCCACTCTACAAGTCCCTGAAAGGAGGCTGCAGCCAGGTGGGGGTCAGTCTCTTCTCCGAGGTAACAAGTGACAGGACAAGATGAAATGGCCTCAATTGTGTTACCATCCCTGGAGGTATTTAAAAGATGTGTTGCTTAGGGACATGGTTTAGTGGGGGACTTGGCAGTGTTTGGTTAACAGCTGGTCTCCATGATCTCAAGGGTCTTTTATGATTCTATGAAAAGTCAAGAATGGGTTTCTGAGATAGTCTTTCAGTGAAGCAAAATATTACACCTACTTTTAAAACAGATTTCAATTAATTTTGTGTAAGAGTGAGATGGCATGATTGCCTGTAGCAGCAGTGTTGGAGTTGCGGAGTTCATATACGGTACCAGTAACAAAAACCTCAACATTCAATTAAAGCAGCTAATCACACTGGAAAATCCCACTTCATTTACAACAACTAAAAGTACAGATCAAAGTACACTGTAGTTCAGAGCTCTTCTTTGTATGATCACTGAATCTGCTGCAATGTGTTTGCAGTCTACTTAACCATTTTTTCAAGAGAATACGACCAACTTAACCTGAAACAAGTGACTGACTGGAACAAAACTTACTAGTAGCTTATTATCTGGAACAAAGGCATTTATTCATATTTATTTTTGAAACCTGTTATTGAAGTAAATTATATATTTTAGAAACAATAATATTACTCAGTTGCATGGAATTTCAAAGTAAACTTTAAAATCTGTTGACATTTTAGAAAGGATTTTGTTATTTCAGCTACAAATCTATCTACAGATTGCTAGTTATAAACCTGAGGTTTAAAAAATCATGTTTTCCAATGACTGGATGCAGGATGTACTTTATTTGTATTGACTATCACATCAGGAAACCATATTGATGAAAAGTTTATTTTGTTAATAACAGTATTTCAGATTGAATAATAAATTATAAGGAAAGAGAAAACACCTTAAAATCTTTTTATAGAACGTAGGTAATGAATATAGGACAGTATAAATCTCACTGCTCTCCATCAGAACTTACATTTATGACCTGTTGAGCTGGCAAGCTCATCAGCAGGTTTATGTATGTGACTTGTAACACATCTATAGATGTACCACTAACCTCACAAATAGAGGGACAAAGAGAATATCCTTAATTGATTGAATGGGATTTGTGCTACTAAATTGGAGCAAATCATATACAGAATATGCACCAAGAAGTACCTTTTGATGTGCTCTGTTTAACTGTGACATAGCAGGTAAGAGCCTTCCCTCCTCATATGTTCCTATAAAACATGCAGTGGGTGTGCTGGCTCTGTGAACCCTTACAGGAGCGCCAGCTGAACGCACCATGGTAACCACGCTGCAGAGTGGCTCTGACATTTAGGAAAAGGCAGCTGGGAGAGACTGCAAGATAGTCATGGAAACACTCAGCCAGCTCTTTCTCCATTAGTTACTTGGGAGGAAAAGTTTTTCCGGAAAACACAGGAGATAAAGTCGCAAATTGACAGTTACTTCATGGAGCCATTAAGAATGTCAGGGAGAAGCAGGCAACAAAACCCTACGCGATTATTTGATAGTGGGAAAAAGAAGAATTTTATTATGTAAAAGGGAAACAAGTTGCGGCTGCACTCTAAGAGAAGAAATAAAGCAATATGACAAAAAGTGTCAAATGGAAAGGATAGGAAGATTTCTTTTGAGAATGGGATGAAGTGAGGAGACACAGGAAGTCATCCAGAAAAGCCCTTTTTAGCACATGCTCCACAGCTTCTCTGAGAAAAAACCAAATGATTTCAAAGGGAACTTAAGATGTGTGATCAAGCCACTGCAACGGATTATCATCAGTTGCTTTCACACAGAGGAGAACAAGTACTGCTCTCATTCTGATCAGATACACATCACGTTAGGATTGACAGGTGTACAGATCTCATCTTGGTGACTAAATGTGTTGGTAAAGATTAGCCATGATAATGTACTGCATCTATTTGAAGTGGGTACTTACAGCTGAAAAAAACGAATGCTTGCCTTTTTCCAAGTATGTTCCTGCTCCTTAAGAATGTGTATTACACATTATCTATTGCCTGTTTGTGCTGGTCACCTTCCATCTGTTTTGGATACTTGGAAAGCAAGTGAAATACAGATTAAACAAGCAATGTGCTAGTGTTTCTCTGTTCACATATATCACAGCCCTACTGTAAAGCTAGTTTTCAAGAAATTACATTTGAATAATAATAATAATACAAAACCTCTTAGCTTGTGATTTTTCACTGACTAGAACTCTAGCCACAAATATTTGCTTTCCTGAAAAACAACAGGAAAAAATGTAACAGAGATTGATCATACTGTGCTGTGTATAGGCAAAGTGGTCAAAACATGTACAAGCAGGCAGAAAATCCACTCTGTTCTGAAACAGGAGAAAAGAATTTATGAATCATTGACCCAGTATTCCTAAATACTCCAGCAACAATATTTTTTTCAGTTTTTCCTTTCAGTTACTCATGCAGGGTAATACAAAATTGCATATTTGTTGTTGTGGGCTTGTTTATGCTCCTAATCCAATAAAAATAATTATAATCAGTCTATAGCCATGCACCCAAGCCCTGAATTGACTCCTTACACAGCTAGGGAAATATCAGAAGTTGGGAAACAAATTTCCAAGTCCTTACATGTAAATGATTCTTTTTCCTAGCATTCAACACATTATCCCTCTCTTTGCTTTACATTTTTAATATCCTAATTTTCTTAACTACCCTTTGAAAACGTCTCTTGTTAACACAGTTTTCATCAGATAAAGTGCACTGACAGAGGGAAAATAGCTTAGGTTTCAAATGCAGCATCTATGATTAAGGATGAAAGAAGATAGTCAGTTGTTTCCGTGGCTCCTAAAACAGGATCAACGCCAGGCAATATCAGATCAAGCCACAGTTTACTCTCTTATAAAGAAAGCTCTTGGAAGAGAGCAGAAAGAGGCCACCATAGCTTGTATATGGAGTTTGTTGCAAGCATAACTGTTGAAGCATAGCAGGAACCAGCTAAATATGTATGTAGAGAGACCTGGTTTCTCACAAAATGGACTTGTGTACTTTTCATGGCTGGAAGAGATGCTCAGAACCGAAATTCCGTGATTCTGGCAATCAAACGATTGAGGGAACAGTTCAGATGATAAATCTAGTGGCAAATGCTGAATATTCCAAGACATAAATGCTGATGGGTTTCCTTAGTTTCTCAAATTGAAAAGTTTTAGAAATTTTTTTTTGTGGGAAAAAAGGTTTTAACATTTGAATATGAAATTCCATAATACAGCACAAAAATTTGAGTTAAGTTTGTTTAGAGTAGTTTGCAGTAATTTAGTATTCAGAATTTAGAAACTGAAATAGAATGTGCTGCCCCTCCTATGCTTTCCCCAACTAAGTAAAGTGCACTTGTAACATGCCAAGCTCACATCACTCCCACAGCTTGTGGAGGCCATGGCTTCACAGAACCACAGCATATGCTGAGTTGGAAGGGACCCATCAGGATCACTGAGACCAAATCCTTGCACTGTGCAGGACACCTCAAGAATCACACCATGTGCCTGAGAGTGTTGCTTCTTGAATTCAGACAGGCTTGGTGCTGTGACCACTTCCCTGAGGAGCCCATTCCAGTGCTCAGGGGCACCTGAGCCTACAGGAGGTCTTTGTGCTGTCAAGAGAGAAGCCACACTCCACTGTCCCCTCCTGCCCAGGATCCGTCCTTGTCCCCTTCATCTTCCTTCTCTCACAGACTTGTCTAAGCATGCCCTTTGGGGGACTGCTTTAAAGCTTATGGGTTAAAGAACATTACATGGAAAATCTATCTAGAAGGCTTTGATATCTATTTAATTAATAAGATACAACAAGGTCAGGAAATGGCTTCAAATTTGTGAGTAAATTGCACAGAATTATTCATTAGATATTATCAAACTGTGCATACTGAAATGAGTGGGGTTTGAATTCATCAGGAGAAAACCAAAACCTGTTAGAAATACAGCAGAATAGCCTTTGAGTAAAAATGTCAGTAAGGAAGTCCTAAACAAATTGCATGTAGCAGATAATTAAACAAGGCCTTCTGTAAACGTAAGCAATGTTGAGAATTATTTGCTGGCTCTAAACTTCACAAATCCATAGATCATCTTGATATGGAGGTGATGATCTCAAAGTAATCATCTGTGCATTTGGTAAGCAAGTAGTCCCCAAGAACATAACCTTCCTACTGCAGCATAGATTGAACGCACTTGTAAATGAGAAATAACTCAGTAGTGTGTACATAAGGATAGTTTTACAATCATTTTGAAGGGCAAAAAGGCTTAACCAGAGGCTGCAGTCTACTGTGAGATATTCAAAATTTGCTTTTTCCATTTTACTTTGGTATATTCCCAAAGACAGCACTCCTAAAAAAGCTTTTCATTTCCAAATGCATTTATTTAATGGGAAGTTTTTACATCTTTCTGACCCCTGGACAGACCCTGGCATAACAGCAGTGCCACACTATGCAAATACCTCACACTTCTGTACTTCAGAAACCAACCTTGCATTTGAAAAATCTAGACGATGATGCTCAGAAAAAGTTGCTTTGCACTTCGTGAAAATGACCCAGTGGTTTCCTTGGTTTATACCATTAAAGGACTGAGATGGAGGAAGGAACAGTCTTATCTGAGTTATCTTATCCTGGTAAGTCTTATCTTACCAGGAAACTTTGGAAACTGATCACTTCAATATTAATTGAAATAAAAATGCTATAATTTAGCAGTGATGAGGCAAATATGAATACCAACATGCAGTTCTTCACACCCGTCCTACAAGAATCCAACTTTGAAAATTCCATTAATTTGGGGTCCAATTCTCCTACTTCCTCCCCAAAATCCATCGAAAAGTTTTCCACTCAGTTTATCCTGGAAATATTAGTGAATGAAAGCTAAATAAATTCTGCTTTGCTGCTAATAGCTTTCTACTGCTCAAAGATCAGCTTTCTTCATTGAAAAGAAAGCTTCTTGTGAACAGACTTCTGAACCATATCATTTTATATGAATTCAAAATCCACAAATATACTGAATAGACATCTTTGTGTTGAATAACGTGCTTTGTGCTCTTGTTTCAGTATACTGAGATATCTTAAAATGAATTTCTTGATGGCCAGAAATGCCAGCATGTGGCTTTTCACTTGAGGATACCTTGTCCCTTTGATGCAAACAGATGCTTAACTATGTAATTTCTGCTGTGGAATCATCAGCTTTCCAAAAACAGTAACAGTGTAATAGGCTTTTTAATTAGCAATCCTGTGAATTTAGTGACAAAAGACTGGAAGCATGAGTGACTGTATGATCTGGGGGTTATAAATACATGTAATGAGCTATCATGCAAGAAAAGGTATGACATCCTCTGAAGCATAAGGTCTACTAAAAAAGAAAAGACCCTCTGCAGAACTATTTTCATGAGTTAATAAAAGAATGTTATTTTCATTTCTTATGCTGCACCTTTATTGAAGGAATCCACACAGCCCAAGAGCATAGGCTTTTCTTTATTACCCACAATGGATACAGCACATCAGTCATGATTATACCTGGTTATATACAAAGCACAAAACAATGTATTTCACAGGAGGTCATAAAAAGACTGGATCTTCTCATGAAGTTATGCTGATACTGCCATGGTAGTTACTTAGCAAGGAAAAAACATTAATTTAATTTGGTATGCATCATCTCCCCAGAACAGTTATATCAAACCACTGAAAGCAGAAGGTTTCATCAACTCTTGGCCAGGGCTCTCTTGGAGATGTTTCAGTCAGTCTGGTCTGTTCATTAAAGCAGTCGGTTCAGAGGCAGCTCCTGGATCCCACCTCCAGCAGGCTCCTGCTGGTGCGTCCCACTCTCCCACACAGGTTGACTGTCAGGATTTGGCTCACAAAATGGCTCATAGATCATGCTGCACCCTGGGAGGTGATGGCCAGGACCCAGACTCCTGCCCTTGCCTCCTGACTCCCTTTGCCCTGCTCCCGGAGCAGTCTCCCAGGGAGCACGCACCATGCCCATGCTCACACAAACTCATCAGCACAGCCTCTCCTTCACCGTAGCTGCAGGGCAGGGAGCAGCACCTGCATGCCTGACCTTGTCCATGCTCCCAGCAGATGGCTGCTGAACATGGAGACAGGGTGAGGGATGAGAGGAAAGCTTCAAATTTTCCACTTTACCTGGACCAAACTGGGGGGTAGCAGAAGCAGCAGACATTTTACAGAATAAGCAGAATTAGCTACCAATGTTAAAATCATTCTGTTGAGCCACAGCTGAGATAGTGCAGATCCTTCCTCACTTTTTAGGCTGAGTGAAAATCAGAATGCATCCATACATTGTTATGGATATAAGCAACAACATAGTTTTCCATAAGCTGCATGAGCAGTGACTTTGAAATAGAATCTCCTCAGTATTTAAATGATAGAATATTTGAAATTAAGATATTAGATCTTGTTTGGGCAAGAAAGAAAATTGCATTTTCTCAGTACCACTGAAAATAAAGACCATTTTAATTTCTGAGCCAAACTACAGGCATGAAGATTTAAAGCAATCACTGCAAATTTACAGCATTTGGGGTGGCAAACCCAGCCTTTCAAAAAACAACTGAAGTTTTGTCTGTGTAGCAATAGTAATGGGAATGATAAACTAGCAGAATATCCCCAGGAGGCTGTTGAATCAGAAACAAAAAGGTAAAAAATTCAGGTTTAACAAGATTAGTTCAATTAGTTCAACAGGGGAACGAAACAATGATATCATTAAATTTAGGCATTGTTACTGAAGGAAATACTGGTGCAAGTGCCAGAACAGCATCATCACTATACATTACTACTGAGAAACACCAGATATTGAAAATTATCTGGAAATATCATAATTAATAATCCTGATGGACAATGAGTTGTGTGTGTGTCAGCAATGGGCCTTTGCAGTCAGGAAGACAAACACAGTCCTGGGCTACCTTAGCAAGAGTGCGGTCAGCTGGATGAGGGAAGTGACTTCTTCCCTCTGTGGCACACCAGTGAGGTGACATCGAGAATGCAGAGTCCAGTTTTGATTTCCTCCTGAACCCAGTATGAGATGGATATTTACAAACTAAGGGCCCCTGAGATGGTCGGGGGGCTGGAGTACATCATGTACAAGGAGAGGCTGAGGCACCTCAGTTTGCTGAAACTTAAGCTGAGAGAGAGAACTTAGCTGAAGTCTCCTGCTCTGTAAAGGCAATCTACAGAGCAGTGCACAAGGAAAGGGTGAGAGGCAATGGCCACAAGTTGCAATAAGACATACCGCAGCTGAGTAAAGAAAAAATGTTTTCAAAATAACAGTGGAACCCATTGACCAAACTGCAGCATCTCCTTCTTCAGAGATTTTCAATACTTGTTTCAGCTTTGAAGTTTTTTCCTCTTTGAGCTGAGGCTGGAACCACATGATCTCCAAGGACCCCTGCAAACCTAAATTGTACTGTGATTCATGATGCTTCTCCCCAGAGAAAAAGGAAATATTATTCAGATTCTGCCTGCAAATAATGAAAATGTTCTTTAAATACCTGGAGACCAATCAGTTTATACCAAAATTACCCTTTCCTCAAGATCAGAGTTGCCAGTATTTATAAGGCACTTGTATAACAGTGTATCACATAATAAATGGCAGCACAGGCTGAACATAACACTCCTACATGGTGAGACAAAGAACACTGATGTGACTATGGTATTCATTTACATAGTACATTCAATTTTGGCTCAGCTTTGGTAACTCCTGGAAGACTGTTTAGACTCTCTTGCTTTTAACAAATTTCAGCTGTGTTTTTTTTCCCCTAAAGCATATAATTTGTTTGTTGTGAACAAAAAACACAATCCCAAGAGTGAAACCCAACAGAAACACATTTCGCTGGGGAAAAAAAATAATATTTTTTGTGGTATCACTTGCCAGTTTTACATGTGAACTTTTAGACTTGGACCTTTCATGGACTACCATCAAACAGCCTTGTTAAAAAAAAACAAAAATCAGTACCAGAAAACATCATTATATCATTCCTTCTGCCAAAAACAATGCAAATAAGAAAAGCATCAAAAAAATTAAACTTTCACCTCTATGATAGAAAGTAACTGAAGCACATATTACTTGCTTTATGCTTTGAAATAATATGTGAATGAGTAAACTTAGTGGTACAGTTAAATATTGCCTAAATGATCTTTTCTTATCAACTGGTATGTAACTGATTTAAGGAAATGAATTTTCACAGTGCTCCGGGTTTTTCTACAACAAAAATGGGCTGGATTCACTTTTTGCCATATGACATAATTTGAAAATATTCATAATATTTTTAAAAATTTCTATGACTGTTTTAATGAAAAATACAATGAAAGTTTGTTAAAATAAAGTAATTTTTACAAATAGGCTAGCTTCGGCATCCCCTTATTCCAGAAAAAACTGGATGCATCTGTAACAAGAACTTGCACCTTCCAGTTCTTTAACATTGTATTTGTTTATACAAATACATGCAAAGTCAGGACACAAAAATTAAATTAATGCTTGCAAATGCAGGCTTTGTCCACGGCTTAAAACAGAGTCCTTAAAAGTAGTACAAAATGTTTCCAGTAGCATTTATGATTTCATTATACATTTACCCAAGAGTCAAAATCTGATGATGACTCACATTAATTTCCAGCGTGTGAAATTGCTTTATTATGAAACTTCACCCTCAGAAATTGGATGATTTTAACAGGTAAGACTCTCTAGTTCCATTTTACTTTCATCTCACAGCACCATCCCAGTAAAGGAGTGTATTGACCCACTGCGGCTAATGTATCTGAAAGTTCTTATTTGATATAGAGAATTACATCTGCTCAAACTCAGGTTAATTTACCAAGTCAGCTGGATTTTTCTTACCTATGGTGGGTTAGACTCTATGGCTGCAGGATCCCCAGGCCCATTCAGAACACTTCATTGGCATATTGAGTCTAATTTTTCACTTTCAATGAAATTTTTGTTTCACTCTTTCATTAAGCAGGTTATAAGACAGAAGAATATAACTGGTGTCTAAGGAAAAAATGTACTGGCAAAGAGTAGTTCATCTATTCAGAAATGTGCACGTTGGTCTATGCCTCAAAACCATAAGCCTGCACTAGGTACGGGGGTTATGCATAGAGTGCCTAACATTGCTTGCCTCAGGAATAAAATAATTTAAGTTATTATAAATGAAGGAGATCAAAACCTCTATGCTTCAGTCTCTAGACTTCTGTGCCTCCAAAACACAATGTTAAAATCTGTAATTTTTATTCACATTCAGGAAGACTGTCTTTTTATTAGTGAAAGCTGAATTTGTGTATTTCGCCTTATGCCATGAACCAATTACCTGGTATTTCAGCAAAGCATCCCATAACACTCAGCTTGCAACACAGCTGCTAGCCCTAAGCTCCGAGTACCTGATTTACATGCAGCCTTCCCCAAAAGCTTTGGACCAGGAATGGAGTCAGCTGTGCTAACAGTGCTGGGGGCATGTGCAGCAGAGGGCCTGGTGAGGCAGCAGGAGCAGGGCAGGATGCACCTTGGGCAGGAGGCTGCAGGAGCAGCAGGAGGCTGCAGGGGCTGCAGGAGCAGCAGGATGCTGGGCAGGGCTCACAGTGCTAAGCAGGGCTCCTGTAGGGGTCTGAATGGGGAGAAAGACTGCCAACAGTGGAGTCACTAGAGCAAAGCAAATGAATTGAGATGACTACACACAGGTACCTCACACGTTGAGGGAGAGAAACAACAGGTACAGACCATCTGACATGCCAAGTCTGTGCTATTTTTCCATACAAAGTATCCATTATGGGCAACCTACGGGTGCTGCAGCAGCTGCACAGTGCATGGGTGCTCTGCGCAGCCTAGGGAAGAGCTATATTCTCTGATATCCTAAAAAAACCCTGTTTTCTATCCTTTAAAGATTGCCCTCTGGTCACCAGGAATCCAGGAGGTTTATCCCCGCAGTCTTCTAACTACAATATTAAAAAATTGATTGACTTTGAACATGAAATACTGCACTGATTGATCTTATGCTTGAATTTTGCACTACAATCTGTGTAAGTGGGAGTTTTCATTACAAATCTCATTTTGAAGAGTTTATGACTAGCCTGTTTCAATTCTCTCTAGGCTTAAAACCTGTTAGATATGTTTTACACTTGAAGATAAAAACTGTCTTGAAAATGAGAAAGAAAGTGAGAGAAATAAAAAGAATGGTGTAATTTTCCTTACCTACAGGAACATATTTTGAATCCAATTTATGAAAGACTGAAATTTGACAGTCCTTGTTTTTCATAGTTCGGTGTTTTCGAAACAGTAGCTTAAGCAATTTAAAATGTAAGAGTCTACACACATCCATAAGAACTCACTTCCTACATGTTGGGCAGAAGACACTTAGGACAAAATTGCCTTTTCAGTATTACTGAAAGTACTTGACTTATATATAAGAATGCTAGAGGCTAATTGTGAATTTCCATTGTTCTTCTTTAATGAGGCAATGGTCATGCAGAATTTCAGGGTGTATCTTTCTTACTTATGCAAATGAGAGAGACAAAGTGACTTAGTTTTCAGGAGAGTCAGGGTGGGACTTGGAAAGGACGGTCAAGTGCTCAGAAGCACAGGGTAGAAGTTCATATCCAGTACATGGATATGTTCTTTCCCACATAATGTGCAGTGCCTTGTTTCAGCCTTTCTGTCTGCTTTTCAGATTTGCTAGAACAGTAATGTTCAGATGATAAATGAGCACCTAACAATTTACTGGCCCAGCCTTCAAATAAGTCAGGTCTTAGGCTGAGTTTTTAAGGATGAGGACTTTCTCTTTCCAAAAGTAATAGATGTAATCTATTACTAAGTAGATTAAAATATTAATCTAAATAGATTAAAATGCTCTTCTATTGTAAAGTTCCCATATTTTTCAGATTCCATTTCCTACATATTAGCAATTGTTTAGGCATATGATAAGTGGTATACAGACACATGAGACTATTAAAATTGTAACACTGAACATGAAAATATCAAAATGAAGTAAGTTATTCAATAGACAGTTTTGCTTACCTGTATATGACCAATCAATCTCTTCAATCAATTTCCGCTGTTGTCTATAGTATCCGTACACCAAATCTGCAAAATAGTAATTAAATTGCAGTATTAAAACCAGAAGCCTAAAAGGACCTTGAAGTGTTGATGACACGCCCCCCTCCAACAAGATAATCACTGTTTTAATTACTGATGAATAATTTACCTTGTCCTTATCTTGGACCTCAAATGATAAGTACCGGTTAAACAGAATATAAGTATCATTAATACTGTAGCATATTAAGGACACAAGCAAAGCAAACAGAAAATTTCCAATCCTTCCTTCCTTCCTTCCTTCCTTCCTTCCTTCCTTCCTTCCT
>VZRV01004453.1:0-25186 GCA_013398115.1 Falcunculus frontatus | reverse complement strand
TTCCTTCCTTCCTTCCTTCCTTCCTTCCTTCCTTCCTTCCTTCCTTCCTTCTCACAACCATTCCTCCTCTTTTAAAATTAATACAACTCTCCCATGAAGAAATCCTCTTTTGTGATGTCTTTAGATCTTTAGAAAGAACCATTCTAGATAACTAGGATGTCAATGAGAGCTAAACTTTTGCTTCAGTGTGGTCATGACTTTACATGTTTTCTGTAACTTTGAACTACTGATACAAGATAAATGATAAAGATAATGAATAAAATATTCTAAAATATCATTTCATTGTGCTCTATCATTGGCATAATTATAGATAAAGTGAGATTACTTATATATCCATAAATTTGATGGAGAGAGAAGGTTAGATACTAGTTACTTTTAAATGCTGTTGTATTTTTCTAGAGAGAATTAGCTAACTGTATAAATGCTCATTGACTTACTATGACTACTGAATAACCCTCACTGTTATTCTTTTAATGCCAGTTCTAGGGCAATTCTAGCAACATAGTAATATGGGCAAATAGATGACTATGCCCCCAAATAATTACTAAAGCATGTAAATTGCAGATACGGGTTTTTTGAGACTGTCATTTCAAGAGCCATAATGTTAACCAAACTCATTACTGTTCTAGAGAACTACAATACAACTTATCTAAGAAATATTTGCCCTTGAGCATGTTGAACACATATATGGATTGCTTCCTTGAGAAAATGCCACAGAATTCTGCTCATACTCTGCAATAAATAATTTAATGAAACAGTTTCATGATATCCATTCCATTTTCTTTCATGCAGAAATGTACTACTGATTACAGGATGTTAAATCATAATTGCTATTTGCAATTTTACACGTTTGTGTGTCTTATAGGGACTTTCTGCTACCTATCTGAAGTCCACGCTTTATTAACTTCACCAGACTTCTGCCTCCTCCAGGTGATATGATCGCCCTTTAATATTTTTCTCTTCTCCTTCTCCCTCCCTGCCGAAAAACCCCGAACTATCCCTTGTAACAATTCACAACATTCATTCATGACTAAGATCAAACCTCACAGGTAAGTAAGGGCAGTGGAAAAGAATCTATATGCACCAATGTTGTCTTCGGACCACATTTCCAAGTCAATTGTGCCTGCTCCTTCAATTAATTATGGCAAAGAAAGCTGTGTAAGTTGTGATTCACAGCTGTTAGTTGATGTTTCCAGTTTCCTCCTTTATCCATTGTCCTGCTAATTGTTACTTCCCACAATCAGTTGATCTATCGCATGCAAACTAAGCAGAGGCTGGGCATGAGAGCTTCCCACTACTTTTTAAATTTCACAGGGAGTTCTGATGAACAAACAGTGATAGTTTCAATGAACAAGAAAAAAAAATAGGGCAAGGTTCACTTTGTTTGGTGCATTACACACTTATAGACCTGGTAAATCTTACAGAAAGTCTTTAAAGATTCCAGGAGGTGTCAGGAGTTGATACAGCTTCTTTCCTCTGTTATTTGCCAGCTGTGTGCCCACATCCCCTCATAGCACACTCATAGCCATGAACCTTCTTGCATGTGCAGGGACTCTCAGTGGTTTTGGTCTTGTCACTTTACACTTTAAATATGTGACAAAACTGGGATAGAAAAGCAAATTTCATCTGGGAAATGAATGAAGATTCATATATAGCATGAGTGGCAGAGGGAAGTGCTGTGTGAGTGTGAGGACAAGCCATGCAGCAATTGTTCCTTGAGCTGCTGGTGTAAATTGCCCTGGGAAGCACAATCATGCATTCTATTGCTGTGTAAACTGTCAGTGTTAAACAGCTAACAGTGTAGAGACCAGCTGGAAGGAAATGATTTTATTTTTTAGTTTATTTTATTTAGTTAACAAATTGACATCCATTTTGCTGATGATAATATGACAGCAGGTACTTCTGTTTAAATACTGTATTTAAATTCCTTGCATTTAATTTAAATGAAGATGGGAAGAACATCTTCACAAAAAAAAAAGGCAAAACTGATGTCAGGGTTGTGGTTTTATACTTAAATCTATGATACTGATTCAGCTTGATCAGCTTGACAGTCTGCATGACTCCTGTGACACTGACTGACGTTTCCAGCCAGTGCCTAAAATAGTTCAAATTTTATTGGATGAGGTGCTGCCTTCTGAAGCAAAAAATACTAAATATTCTTTTTGTTTCCAGGAAGCAGTTGAACATGTTTCCATAAATCGTTGATTTATTCACAGAACAGGGCAGCTCGGTTTTGGGATCTTGTTTTAAACAGTTTTATGATTATCTTTCTATGCCTATTAAGGAGACATGCAAGATATCATTAAATGCTTCACCCCCCCTCCTTTTACTACCCTCCTTCAAAGTCAAATGTTTCCGTCTGAGGCTGTAAGACTTGTTTCTTTTTTATATTCAGTCAAAACAGTATCTGTCCCAGTGCCCAAGGCCCATGAAATCAGAAATAATGGTGGCAAATGCTCCCCTGCTATTCATGGGTAGCAGGACTGACTGATTTGTGACTGACCCTGTCTCATGTTCAGTCACAAGGGCAAAGAGAGAACACGATCTCTGGTTAAAGTATAGTTCTAGGAGTAATAAGATCTTGTGGATACTTTTTCCCGTTTAAAACATATAAATAACCAGATTTTATTTCTGACCTGAGTCTGATATTCCTTTTGTACTTATTGGCCTCAGTTGAGCTGCTTTTGATTTAGTGCTGTGAATGAAACATTCTAATCCTCATCAAGTTTATGCATATCTACAAGTGAAAAATTAATAGCTTTAATGATTAACAGAAAGATTTGTCTGTGAGGGAGATCCTCCTCATTTGACACTCTGTGCCAGAAAAACAAGTCAGAGAAGAGGAAATGGGACCTTAAATGTCGGAATACTGTCGGGGAAATTCCTCTCAGAGATGCTGAGGCAACAAACCCTAAGTATCCACCACCCTCTCCTGAGACTTGGTAAAAAGGGCTTTCTAAGGACAGTGCTCCGGAGACTGGGGATGCTGCACTCAATGTGCTGCTTTGCTACACAGGATACAAGCTCAGGCATAATCTGGGACTGAGATTTATACCAGAATGCTGTAATTTTACCCTTTATGTCCTTTGTGCCACAGCAGTGTCAAGACATACCAGCAGTCAGATTTAAGAGGAAAAAGGGACAACCTCCTTGTGGTTTTACCTCCACTCAGTCCAAACTTGTGAGTTTCACCTGCAGTGGAGCTGGCATTTATGAGATTCTGACACCAGAATGACTTATTTATGGGAACTGGGACACATTAAATAATGTCAGCCTTAGTGAGATCTACAAATGGGACACTGATGTTCTGTGTGTACAGGATGGGTAGACATTATCAACTATGCATTTAGATTACAAACATGATTTGGTCCTGAAATATATGGTCCATTCAATATTTCCCCCCTAAAATCTAATTTGAGAGCAAAGAGGATAGATTCTAAAGTCATAAGCATTCATCTGGTATAAGTGGATAATGGCAATGTACTACAGTCATGGAGATAGAGGCTTTGTTGTTATTAAAATTCCAATTTACACAAGGAAGATTCAATGCATGGTTCTTAGGCCAAGAAAGTGCAGAGGAACTCTCAGGATACCAGCAAGGATGAGCAGTCACTGAAAAACGTGATAATTTTCTCTTTGAGAAATACAGAAGCTCTTGTTTCAAGCAAATTGTGTCTCATGAGAGCTCAGCTATGT
Source organism: Falcunculus frontatus (assembly GCA_013398115.1). NCBI lineage: Eukaryota > Metazoa > Chordata > Aves > Passeriformes > Falcunculus > Falcunculus frontatus. The sequence goes on along the minus strand of VZRV01004453.1, from coordinate 21,490 downwards.
ACACTGGTATTAGTGACTGCAGAGAGGGAAGCTTTGAATATCAGAGGATTACACAGGCCTGAAAATAATTTAAAAATCTGTGAAGGAGAAATCCACAAACACTTCTTAAACACAGTGACACCACTTTTGGCTCACTAAGTCCATTGATGAAATTGGGAGGATTATACTGGGAAATCCTCATTGCATATTTGCCCTCTTTTAATCCACTTGCGTTGTCAGTTGGCATTGGTTATCATCAGAGCCAGGTTACCAGGCAAGTGGCTTGTTTGTAGATTAAGATACACACGTCTTCACTGGAAAAGAATTAGGAATTGTAGAATAAACTGAAATGGTATGGTAATAGCGATGCTTATACAGGGTAGCTGAAAGAGAATCTGTGCATGGCTAGTGGCTAAGAAGTGGGACACCAGACAAAATTGCTGCAAAGAAGTCAAAGAGAGGAAGACAAACTGCAAAAATGGCATAACAATAAATTTTAAAAAAGAAACTACATGTAATTAACAAAAGAGATGCTCGGTGCTTATCAAATATGAAAAGAATACAATTAAATAGATTGGACAGAGTTTCATTATACATGTTCTACTTCTAAAAATGTTAAACAGAGCAAAACTGTGCAAAATCACATCTGATGATAAATGGATTGCTTCTTCAACAATTTTAATTTACTCATTTTAGCCTCTTTCATCAACAGGAAGGTCACAGGATCCACTTCTATATCTTTCATCGATCTTATGATGGTGTAGCTTCATTGCCTCAACTGAAATAACTCTTGATTTATACTGGCAGAGGAAATGACAAGATTCAGAGCACAACCTGCTAAGAGTCTTGAAGTTTTAAAAGACAGTAGCTAACTATAAATTCCTTTAACAGAATGATCTACATTTGCCTGAGTATGGTCTCTCTCTTCTTATGAATGTATTTAATTATGTAATGCCATCTGTAAAATTCTTAAAAACACAAAAAATGCTTTAATAACCCACCTCTACAATTTCATATATTCTTTCTCCCTGAATGTCAAAGTGTCTAAGTCTTCTGTCAAGACCTATCTGAGAACTCTCGCACCCTCAGTGAAATTTAAAAATCTTATTTTACCCCCAGTTTCTTCTGTGTAGGCTTATTTCAGGCTTTGGTACGTAATCAGATATATATAAAGAAGAGTCAGTCCCCTCCATAACACTTCAGTGTAGGCTGCTCATTCCAGTATAGATTGACAAGTGAGATTTTTCCTGCACTAAATATAAAGCTAAACTAAAACTCTTCTTACAATTTGACCATTGTTGTGTTTATTTACTAACACAAATTGTGTTTAAATTAAAAAAAAAAATAGAAGAAAAAGTAGAAGAAAAAGATTGACTGTTTTAATTTAAAAGTAGCTATTATTAAGCACCAGAAAGTATTAATAGGCACGCTGCTTACTTCATCTGTCACAACTTTACAGTGAATAGTGGAAGGAATTACAAATATAATACCTATGGCATCAGCGAAAGTTTATAAATCACATTTAATCACAATTTTCCAGTGCATTTCTATATGCAAATGTGACAAGGACTCCAGTTTGACCATTTTAGGTTCTACTCCTCTGGAATTTTACATGCTGAGGTTTAGAGGGGCCCTGAAATTCCTAAGCAGCCAGTGGAAGTTGGGAGGGATACTCCAGGGTATGATTCAACGTGATTAAATTATGGGCTGCCACCTCCACTCTGACCACGGGCAAAGTAAGTAGGAAACGTCAGATGTGTCCTTCCACTAGGGATCTTGTACACCCAAATGGTCGGATAGAGATCAGCCTCCCACACAGCCATTGGCCAACAGCTGAAGCATTATCTATAGCAGGCTTTAAGGCTTCTCTGGTCACTAATACAGCATTCAAGTGTCTGCCCACTGAGACCAAGGTAACAGGACATCTTTTAGATGAGAGAGTGGTACTTTCTACTGTTTATCTTTGAACAGGCACAGGTGAGCGAAATTAAGTGCCTGTGCAGCCCTTGGGCTAAACAGAAAGATTTATCAGTAATTTAAGGACCTACAGAATGAGATAGCCCTGCAGAACTACAGCAATTGATTGCTGCTGAAGCACCTAAAAATATGTTCAAAGCCGAAACCAGGAAGGACTTAAGAGGACTGTAATTCCCCCAGAAATGTTACACCATTGTCCCATGTATGAACTGAGGCAAGGTGGTATTTGTGAAAAAAATTGGATATGATATTCAAAAGAAGCAGGTACCAAGGAGTGATTCCTAAGACACACTTTTCTATAACTTTGCTGCTACCCAGATTCTTTTCCCCATATTCAGAGAGTCTTTTAATGCAACACATGTAAATTCATGGAATAATACATATAAAAAGTAAATCCAGATCAGACATGAACAAACAAGAATTTAATCAAGTCAGGGAAACTCTAGGCATTTGATTTCAAAATTAATTTATTTCTCTTATAGTACTACCAGAGAAGTAAGAAAGAGATAAACACAACTGAACTTTGTTTAAACATAAATAGTAAAGGTAACTTAATTTATTTGCATAATCCTCTTCAACATTCTAGGTATTCCAATAACTTAAATGATCCCAATTTCTAAGAAAATCATGTGTCAAGTACAACAATAAATATAATTAGGAATGAAGAATATGTACTTTGCTTCTTCTATTTCAGGCCTAAGTGTAAAAACATTCACACTTCCCTTTCCAGAAAACAAGAAACATTGCAATACAAGTGCAATGAAAAATAAATTTAACTCCTATACCCAAAATCCTGGAGTTCACATTTAACCGGATTTTGGAAAGTTGTTTTTTTCATATTACTATGTTCCTTCAATGCCTCTCTGCCTGCGAATATTAGCAGCTACTAACCAGTAAAGCTCTAAATCTTTGATCTAATACTTATCTAAAACTAATACTTATCTAAAACTCTTGAGAGTAGACCTTATGCAAGGCACCTCAAAGGAGCATTTACTAAAACAAATGCTTTTTTTAGCACAGTAGGGACTGTGAATTCAAGCTGTTAGAAACTTTGTCTTTTGCAGAATATTTAAATAGCTAAAATCATCTTGGGGACCTGAATGAACAGCCTTAGACTGGATCCTTTGAAGATGTTGGTGAAGGGGGTATTGAGAGAAAGATATTCCTTACAAGAGGAAGTCTTTAATTATTATATATTTTCCTTTCCCATTAATTTCATGCTGGAATTGCAAATTCTACTCAACCCTTATCCCTCCAGTCATATTACAGTCTCAATGAAATTATTTTTCAATAACCATGGGGAAGAGAGAGGTTGCTCTGGATGATTTTCTTATAAGTATTCAAATAAGTATAGGGATTATGCCACATATCTTTTACAAAACAATACCAACATCATTCTACTCCCTTAAGAAAACTACACACCACAACATCAAGACTGAAAAATCCCAAATCTCATAATGAAAACCCAACAGCAACTGCATGTCTCTAAAAATCTGTCTCTATTTCATAACAAATATATGAACACAATGAACATAATGCAAACAAAACAAATAAAAACATAATCAAATATACAGCCTGCCATTTTTTGACAAATCCTAACAGTTATATTTTGTATGTGCATCAGTATGTCTGGATAAATGTTCATGTATAAGGATTCGTCAAAAAGGGGTATATAAATACACACACACACATATTGCTCTTCCTTATGACAACATCATGTTTTAAATCTCACGTTTACTCTTCTCTTTTAGCCATTTCCTTATTGCAACTCATCACAGAAACACATCATTTGTAGAAGAAAATAGTGTCTCATGATTGATAGATACAACAGAGAAAAATGTGACAAACACTGGCACACTGGAAACACAAACCAAAGTCAAAACAAAGCCACACACTTTATGAGTTTGTGTTATGATTTTTTAATAATTTTCTTTTTTTACTAGAATGCAGCAGAATTATTAATATAGTGGCATAAGGGAGATCACAGAGAAAATAATCAGAATAATACAATTACTTTAAAATTCATTCATAATACTGTATTTAACAATACACTGAGGTGAGGAACCAAAATCTACACTGCCTTTTACCCCACAGGTCCTCTGTTCCCCTTGCCATGAGCACAAGGCAGTACCTTCCCTCTGCCCCTGCAGGTGCCTTGCACTAGCCTTTTGAGTGCTTTTAAGGAGTAATTTCCCCACAGATTCACCTCTCCTCAGTCAGAGGAAGAAGAACCTGTCTCCTGATGTTCACGGATTTTTCAAGCCAGTACGAAGTAGTGAAAAGGAGATTTAGTGTCAGTAATACCTTACATGGAGTTTAACAGTACGAATGTGTCTTTTAACCTATACTGCTAATGTTTAAATTTTAAAGGATACCTGAAAGACCATTACTTTTTAAAATTAGAAATATGTGTTAGATATGTAATAGACTCCAGGCTGCTCCATGCTATCCAGACTAACAAATTCTCAGCGAACTATAAGGCAGAATTTTAAGCATTCAGGAGACTTTCAGGAGAAGAAGTAAAATATCTCTAAAGTCAGGCATCTATTTCTCAGTGTTTTCAGGACTTCGGTAACTTTTGACTTGGGTGTCTGTCTTTTGCCTAAGTGTCACTTTTCAGTCTGACTCCTGCTGTATAAAATTACAAAAGCCTTTGGAAACTCACTGCTGAGTAGGCCAAACCACACCTGTTGACTCCAAGTACAGTCTAAGTACAGTCTCTAAGTGATATTTCGCTACAACATATTTGAAATGTATATTGAATCTAACCTCTATGGCACAACCTAAACCAGGAAATTACTGGAAAAGGAAGTCATAGATCAGAAGAAGTCACATAGAACAGAAAAAAAAAATTTAGTCCACTTAGCCAGAGTTTTTCCCAGATCCTTGAGCTTTGCTCAGAGATGTGGGCAGTTGGAAGGGGCTGACTGTTTGATGAGGGTCTGGTGCTGTTGGATGGGACTGAGGTTCCCATGATCCTCATTCAGATTTTACAGCTACCAAGGACACATAGTCCCAAGTTTAATTAATATGGCCTCTACTTTTGGTGGGATATTGTTTTACCATTTCACTTCAGCTATTCAGAAGTTAATCTCAAAAATTTTAAAGTCAATATGAACAGATTAAATTACATTGTTCTAGCTTCTTATTATTACTTTGGGAAGTCAAATAAAAATAAAAGAGCACCAAAAAAAGGGGGATGGCTTGAAGTTCCAGAGGATGGTCTAGGCTTTCCTCTGTGTTTTGCCAACTCCTGCACCATGTAGGTAGAGTGCCACACCACGACTGTATTTTCATACAATCCAGGCACTTAGAGCTCACACTAGACTTTTGCTGACCAGCATGTTTTACTCGTGTTTTAAAAAGCAAATGCTCAGTATCTGGTCCCCTACTTCATCAAACATACACAATATGGTGTATCGTTCTACAGAACAATATTTTTACTTTCATAGACTGCTGAAAACAACATGGTGTACTGATTGTTCCCGGAGGTGCTTGTTTATTGTAGCTAACTACAGCAATATTGACACTTGATTGTTTCTTTTCTGATACAGATTTAATTTAAAAAAAAAAAGGGAGGAATATAAAACAAAATAAGGTCAGGCTGATTTAAAATCCATTTTCTTCACATTTCTTTTCTTGGCTTAATTTTTAATTCTCTTCAGTCACTTGTTTTCTACTCGGTAGCTACCATTTGATATAGTTTTAGGGTCGAATTCTGTCTCATGGTTTATGTATGCCCAAGAGAGTACCATGAAGGAAACAGGAATCTCATCCTCGTCCTGTACCAATCACCCACAAACCTGGAACTTCAAAGACAATTCTGGAATTCAGATACTAGTAATATTTGGAAGTAGAGAGTGAGATGTTTTGATCAGATACTTTGCATGATCTACATAGTCATGTATCTTGCTCATTTGTATTTAATCAATATGCTCTTCACCTTGGAGTGGGACGGTAAATCTTACAGCAAAGCTATCTAAGGCCCATGTGAATGCAGACAGAACACGATACTATACAGTGGCACACAACCATCACCTACCCATCCTCCTAATGTCTACTTTATGCACACTTTACCTAACAGTAACAGCAGATGATGCAGATTCATGATTTCATAAAAACAAACCCACAACATTATTTTGATGGTTTGTATGCTTTCAGTTCTAATGCCTGTTGAATTCTGTCAGGAGACATAAACTGAGTTCAGCAAGATTTGACCCAAATGTGGAAATAACAGCCCCACAAGATGATAGAAACATGGTTCGAAAAATCACTGTAAACATGAAATTTCACCTTCCTGCAATAACCACTTTCCCATATAATCCAATCACTAAGGCAGTAAAAAGCATTTTCACAGGTCTCAGGTGGTGGTGGCACTCCATGAAAAGCCTTAATTTGTGCACTGAACCACAAAATGGAGGTTCTGACCTCTTGTTACTTACAATCCTACACTGAGTGAGTAGCAGTTTGAACTGAGAATCCTGTTGCAGCACTCCTCCTAGGCTCCCATTAGTTCAATACAACTGAAAGTTCATACTTGTGGCAGTCAGCTGTCAACACTCAATAACCAACTTCAAATTGACTGTGACTTTCTAATAGTGAGAAATTAAATCTTTGAAATGAAAATCTGGTAGCCTGGGAATATTACTGTGATTCATAGGCAAATTTGTATTACAAACTAAACACTGAAATGTGAAGAAATTAAATATAATGTACCTAACTAGAAAAACATGCAATGACTCATGTACCAGAACTGAATTATTTTTATAGCCAATTAATAAATTAATTAATTGCTCCAATTATTGACAGCAACCAGAATCAGGAAAACATTATTTTAAAAGGTACAGTAAGTTAGTAGCATGAGCATGCTTGACTCTTGTACTTAGGTTTCAACGCAGTAAAGCAGCTTGTGAATTTACACCAGGACTGATAAAGTCATTCCCACACTGGGAATTCACCCGCCTAAACTCTTTGCTGGTTCAGATCTCAACGTCCAACAGAACTAAGACATTTCGGCTCTTCAGGGATGAAGAGTTAGTACCAGAAAGGGATTTTAACACTGAACTCCCACTGCAGGCTCCTCAAATCCTAAAAGCCCTTGATAAACACAGCCTGTCCTTGGTTTAGGTATAGAGCAATAAAACCGTGGGTAAAGGCATTAATTAGCAGCTTGTGAAGCATGTCTGCCTGTCCCCCTCTCTCTTATGAATATTTATATAAAGGTTTTATGGTACGGGGAAAAACTTCAATAGGCTGGATTCAGAGTGTCTTCTGTGAATACTTGTTGGGCACATAATTAGGGCGCTTTGTCCTGGAGCCATTTAGACACTTCTGCCATTGTGCTAGGGAGGAAGCCTGAGTTACATATCACGCCTAGTAATGCACAGTTATGAATAGGGAACGGCCTGCAAGTTTACATATAGTCTTAGAAGAAGCTCTCTCACTGCCTGTTTTCTCATAAATGCTTCAATTTAAGGGTGCAGGCCCAAACAGACAAAATTAACAGAGTGCTAAAACTCACTTCTTTGAGTGAGCAGGGACGGTTTAAACTTCTAGGCGCTGGAGACCGCCTTAGGGAAAATAAAACTGCTGAGAGGAGAGGAATATGCAGCTGACTCTATAAGAACAAGTTGGAGCTGTAATAATAGATATACTATACACATATATATAGATATACTATACACACATATATATATAAAATACATATAAACATATATTTTGTATATAACTATGCATATATATGGCTATGTCACAAAGGCTAGCCAAGAAAAAAAAATTGAATTCCTAAGGGGGAGCAGGACGAAATAACCAGCACAATGTAACAAACCAGTACAACTTCAATGGCCACATGTAAAATGGGCAAATGGCCCAGCAGGAAAAAGCTTAGAGTAACACTGCAAATCTGAAAAGTACCTCTTGAACACAAACAAGCCAAGGCCTTTCTTCTAATATGCACAGCAGATAGGTCACCCAGTGAACAGCAGATGAGTCATTCAAGAGTGATGATGGCACCATAATTCGAATTAATGCTCAAGGGACAGCAAGAGTGGCAAAATAGTACACTGACACCTACCTTTAGTAATTAAATGCACAAGCTTTTTAAAAAGTTCCTCAAAATAGCAATGCAACGTTTCTTCAAAACGTCTACTAATTTTTCAGAAAGAGAAACATTATGAGATCCAAGAGGCTATGGCAAAATGTTGCGACACACTGAGGTTTCATTTAATCAGATTGGGTAAGACTATGGTTTCAAGAAGTTCAAAGAGCTGTAACAGGCAAGGTAAATGTGTAACAATGCCAAATGATGATTAGCTTTGACAGATGTAGCAGCAAAAAGTAATTGAAAAAAAGGCACTGAAAAAAACCCTGCTTTTACTTTATCGGGTTGCCAATTAACTTTATTAGCTGATAGAATAGACCAGGGCATCCCTGGACAGCGAAATCAATCTTAGTTCAGTGTATAGCTGAAATCCAAGCAGAAATTTTGAAATATTTGAGAATTGGTGAAGAAAAAATATTATTGCCCCTTAAAACAAATCATCAGTCTGGCTTCATCTGGAAAACTGCCTTCTGTACTGAACTTGCCTTCTTGAAAACAATTAAGCACAGTAACATGGGTGAGAGGGAACATTGATGAAAGTGGTCATGGCAAAGTTCTAGATCAAGGAGATGGAAAAAATTAGGAATGCTTGTTTTGGAAAGAAAACAAATATAAGGAATAATGAATGTTGCTAAGATGAAGACTGTGAACTTTTATTCCCATCTCTTTGGAAGAACAAGAACACCTGGGGGCATTAATGAGGAGGCTGAAAGTAAAAAAAAGCAGTGAAAGGATTCACTTTATTCACATCTGTCTAGGCAATTATCACTACAAGAAACTGCTCAGGATAACAGCTAAATGAAGACTGAAATAACTATAAGGATATCAGGAATACTTGATCTTATCACAATACATTTCAAAAGGTCCCTGGCATAGATGAGAAATACAAGAAAACGTTGGGGAGTATTTCACTTCTACCTACTGTATGATTTCATATCCATTCTTCTGAAGCGTGCACTAGCCTGTCACACAATACTGAATTCAGGGATGACCCAACATGGCTATTCCTACTCTTTGCATACTGCCCATGAATGATCCATGGTGTTTGAAACAGTGGCAGCATTTGTCCTAGACGAAATGCAACTACTATTTAAACTTAAAATAAGTATCACTTACTGTTCTACTTTTATAGCTAGGTAAACAACAAAGTTAACTTTGAGAAACTGGCTGGAGAAAGGGATAGGACTGACTCTTCCCTTGCTTCAATTCACAGGAGTGTGTCCCTAGATACTCTTTAGCAACGTCCCCCTTAGGACTCTGAAATTCCATCAGGGACGCAAAATGTGACTGTGAAGTGATATACCTAACAAAAGGAAAAATCCCATCAGTTGCAGTTGCCTTATAGAACTGGGATCACATGATGCTTACTTTTGTGTTGCAATATCCACCTTGTTCAAAGAGCAAATGCTAGTTTTAGACAATACTGTCTTTCACTGCCCTTTTAAGAGAATAGGGTAGAGCTGATTTTGGCCTAACCAACACTGCAGAGTACGCCCTTTATGTTGTGGGCAATAGCATTTTCAAATGCTCCAATTCTGTGATTCCTCACTGTACAGTTCGTTCTCAAAACCCAATTACTCTACAAAGTTTTATTTAAGTGACTACTATTGTTAATACTGCTTTTTCCCCTGAACAATTTCTGGACATTCTGCTTTATCCAATTGTGTTTGATGTGGAGAAGCAAGAGAACAGCCTGATCTGGCCATTGATCCCTATGCCTCCTGTAAAGACAGCCGAAATATTCCCTAACAGCATACCTCTGCCTATGCTCTTACCTTTTGTTGCAACTTTAAAGGAAATCCTTGCTGCTATTATCTGCTCCTGTGAAGAAAGAAAACTTAAATGTCCAGTAAGAATGCCAGCCATTACAGTACTTAACTGTTTTTCCTCTGCCTGGATGAGATTATGTCGTTGCTTACACTGTGATTGTCCATCAAGGGGCTTCTCTCTTATGTCCTGAGCAGTTACCAAGTTTCCCGTTACAGTCTTATGTCCAAACATCTCCACTGGTGGACAAGCACAGGGCACAGTAGTTCTTATGAAAATAATTCTGGGAATCTACAGCTCTTAAATTGGATTAGGGTTAAGTACCAGCTGTCCTTGCTGTCTTAATTCAGAGCTCTGCATTGAAAGATCTGCCTCTTCCCACTGTAAAGTTGTTGGGTAACGCCATTTCCAAGTAAGGCCAAAAAATGTAGTTACAATGCTCTTTAAATGCAGCTTCATGCAACAAATTTATTTAGCTAACATTGGTAATGTGGAAAATGTTCAAGTAGCACTTGATAGATACTGCAAAAAAACCCTTGCATGAATTACAGACACTGAACTGTTTATTTTCTTACATCATTGTATTTACTATTTTTAACCTTGTCATCCTTTTCATCATTGAAAGCAAGCCATCTCTAATACAAATCTACCACTAATCTCTGGAAATATTCTGCAACAGATTTTTTAAGATACAGAGCAGAAGGATCTTTCACTAGCTGAAATAGATGAAGCTGAGACAAGGATTATTCAATCTTCCAAATTAAATCTCTGCTGAATAGCCAAATAAACATAGATTGTCTAATGATACTTCTCCTAATAGTTGTACTGTAGTTTCATTTAAATGCAGGAAAAAAAACCCCAAATGCTATATATGATTTCTTTTAGTAGACAAAAGAGGAATGTAGTTTCAATCACTTTCTTCTTACCAGGGCTGTAAGCTGTACCAGCAAAACCATTTTGTCTGAGGAAAATCATGATGCGGTGGAAGACTAGACTTGAATTCTTGTTATGTCCTCTGGTGGCTGATACACGACTCTGAATTCCCACATTTGCTCCAACCCCTCTGTGTCTCGCCTATCAGGTATGGTGGCCACTCCCACCCAGGCAGGACTCCCACTACACCCAGGAAGGCAGTGAGGACAAGTGCTGCAGAATTCCCAGTCTCAAAGAAGCACGGTATGAACTCACTCAGCTGCCCGTGGCTGAAGGCAGGTAATGAGCCCGGATGACTGTGGCATTCTCATGCTTCTACATGCCCAAGTAGAGGTTGTAAATAACTGCAGGACTTTTTTTCCTTTGTTTCAGGGATGTATCCATTCTTCAGCTAACTGTTAAATTTTTATGCCCCTTTACAGATGAATGATGTATTTTGATTGTAGCAGGTGACCAGCATTCAGCTCTTTCAAAGAGAAACCCTTACAAAACAAAGTCCAGCTCTGATTAAGTTGACTATCTGAATTCAAAGCATGTCTTGACTGCTTTCCATGAAAACAACTGATCCTTTTCATGGGTTAAGGCCATTGTAACTTCCTCTACACATTGAACAGATTACCATGGACACAAATTCAGACTCCTTCCATTCACACAAGGTCCCTGAGAATTTACATAAGTCTGCAGAGAAAACAGGCAGTCAAGCTTTCACTGACATGGATATTGCGATGAAAGTTTCAAACAATACATACCTTTTCCTCCTAAAACACAGTTTAGAGTAAAAAATCTGCAAATTAGTTAAACAGCAAGGAAAAAAATATTTTAGGTAACTGTTTAAAATGATCTTTTAAAATAAATAATCATTATCCAACTACCTTAGACTAAGTAGCTGCAAAATTATAACAGTTTGGGAATATCCTATGTAAAATAAAAATGCCACTCTGCTATGCTGTAATAGTGAATTTTTATGTCAAAAAATTACTCTGTAAGCCACAGCAGTCCATCTGTCACACATAAAATAAATGAACATGTAATACCTTCACTTGACCAACTCAATGCAGTCTGGCTTTGCCATAACTAGACTTACAAACATAAAGATGGTACTTCTGTTCTCCTCAGACCCATTCTTTTTTTATAAAACATACTGCTGAAATCAGTCTTGGTCTTTAAGACATCACTGCAATTTTGCATTCAAGGACTCTGAAATCAGAGGAGAGGCCAGGAAAAGGTCTTCCAGCTACTGGATTTACTGTCACTATATTTATATATCATTATTAGGAATTAATTTTTAAAAAAAGGCCTTGGGAGATTCAATAATTCCAAATGAAAATGCTCCTGCTGTAGGATATTGTGCACCTAAATAACATGAATCCTTTTCAAAACGTTTCCCTAAGAACCAGGAATACACCTGCTGGTACCACATGCCTCTTGAGGAGAAAATCAGATCTTTATGAGGAATCTGGATTAGTCCTGCTGGGCTAACCTTCTAGTCAGGGGTATGTTACAGCATGAAGGTCAGGGTCTTACCTGAACAATCTCTTACTCCAAAGGCACTGAGGAATGCACAGTCTGTCCAAAATGCTTCAGTTTACATTTATGAGTTTATTGTCATCTAATCTTCAGTATTCCAACCCTCTGAGTCCATCTATGGCTAAATGACATCATGTCTTCCCTCCACAAAACCCTCCCTCTGCCGGTTTCCAAACCTTTTTCATCAGCCTCAGCTCCTACAAAACCTTCCCTATGACTCTGCTGTGTACAACTGGAGGAATTTTCAATAATGAAATACATACCTGTGGGATTTTTCCTAACAGACTCACACTGAGATTTTAAGTTGACCGATATTTTCATAGTAAAACTGTCTATCTAACAACAGCCATGGGTTTTAATGAAAGGAGATGCTTTTCTTTATCTGGAGCCTATTTTTTATAGCCCATAAAGAGAATTACAAACTGAAGAGCTCTCTCTTTTATATTTAAGGATAGAAATTTTACAGAGTTCAGAGCTAATTGTTGGTTTCTTTGACAAGCTCTGAATGACTTTTGAGTCAGACTACCACATAACAGTTTTAATTGTAAAGCTCCTTCTTGTCTCTCTTACACACCAAAGCCTCTCCACAAGAAACTGTCGCTTCATTAAAGAAACAGGAAGTGTTGCCACAGACTTTAATGAGATCATTAAGTTCAGGTCGATCTGAGAGTACAGAAAATTCGTTATCTAAAATGTCTTCAATTTCAATATGTTGAACACAATTTCCACAAACGAACTGAAAGAAATTTTCCTCTTACCCTATTCTCCTTTAAAACAAGGTACCTCTTATGCTCTAAATTATCTGCTCATCCCAATAAAAGGTTTAAGAATTATTTCCAAACAATAAAATACATTTCTTAGGAAAGGAAAGTAGGGAATTTAGTACGAGCCATTGGTTATTCTAAGTATATTGTTCAACCATTTCTTCTGTGTGAGAGAATTCTAGGATTCCTTAACTGACATCAATAATCATGTGTGCATGTAATGCAGTAACCTCTGTCTGGGACCTCAAAGGTAATCCTGAAGTTGTACCTTAAGTTCTGCTCTGAAAATGAATTTGGAAAGAAATCAAGTATCTTGACACTCATCTGAAAAAGACGTAAGTACTGAGTTTCTAAGTGATTGCTGTGCAAGGTCATGCAGAGAATAGATGATAGTTGCGAGAAGAAAATGGAAAAATCTTTCTTCAGTCCATAAATACCATATCACTAATAACAAATATATTTCATATATCCACATAGCTTTCTGCAATTCAGCATTCAATCCTTCACACAATATTCTCTGGTACTTCATTTCATTAACTTGTTACTTCAGTTTTACCATCAGCTTCAAGGGACTTACATCAAAGTAAGTCTTTCCATAAAAAGAAAATAGCTTTTCTGTGAAAAAGCATTATATAAGTTATATATGGTTTCATTTACAGGAAATGCAGATTTTCCAAGCTCCAAATGTTGATTATTTGAAGTTATATATAATCTGTGATGAAGAGTACTGTCTCTTTCCAAAGCATGGGTTTCTGCATAAGTATACCTAAGCAAAATAAGAAAAGAAAAGGGGAAATTAAACTTCCCCCACCCACTCTAAGAGACTGGCATATGAAAGCAGCAGGAAGTAAATGCTGTCTTTAGAAAAGTAAGGCACATCTCTTGGGGGTGTGCTGGCTACATACAACTTGTGCAAACAGTGCCTTTTTTTTAAGTTCTCAGGAGGCATGTATTATAGGTAATTGAATTCAACAAGAAAAAGATAACTGTATCAAAGTCTGCATTAGAAAAGAAGTTCTAATCTTCATCCCAAAGGAGCGTCTTTGGTCCTTGAATGGTTAGCATATATGGATCAACATTAACTCTCCCCTTTCTTGTACTCTGAGGCACAATAGGGGAAAGGGCCCATGGAGGAATCAATCAAACACATCTTGCAGCTGAGATTGGAAAAAAAAAAAAAAGGCCCAGTCTTCTACTGTAAATTCCAAATTTTATGTAAATGTATCATGGCTTTCACAAGAGATTGTAACATTATGAAAGGATCGTGGCTTTTTTTAAATACCTGAACCCATTCACTCTGGAGGCCAACATGCAGAAGACCAGACAGTGTGTATCTGGTAATTTTTATTTCTTTATTGGTAAAACTTACTTCTGGGCTGAAGATCAAAACAAAATCGTCATACTTTTCCAAAACAGGACACAAGTGTTTCATCTCTCTTTCCAGAAAAAACAGAAGCAAAACTATAGCATGTATGTGAAGCTTGAAGTACAAAAAAACCCCAGAGCTTTTGGAAAAAAACCCCAAAAGTCTTCTGGAAGAATTTCTTTGTTAATTCAGAATAGGACCCAAACTTCACTCTGCTGTCTTCTAGTTTATTTTCCTTCTTCTTTCCTTCCTTTCATTCCTAATTTTTCCTTTTAATTTTGCTTTATTTTACAGTCGGAAAGTTTAAGCTGTCCATTTAACCTTCCTGCCAAACTTCACTTCATATGCACCTATTTCCAGATTTCTAATGTTTTAATTCTCTATATAACCTGTTCCCATACACTCACCACACAAAGGCCAGCCCGGTGCAGGGGGCCCATACCCCCACATGCCGCCAGGGCAGGCTCCTGTGTCACTGAAAAATCGATGCTGGCAGTGGCTGAGGGACGGCTAAGTTGTCAAAGCATTCAGATCCCCTTCCTGGGGCCATCTTGGGAGCTGACCAAGAGCTTCTTTAATGGCCACATTGCTTTCTCCAGTCCACTCTTGCTGGCTCTCTCTGTCCCAGAGTGGCAGAAACCTATTTGTGTGCATGCTGGATGTCAGGTGAGCTCAATAAGCCTGATTGTGATAGGAATAAGCTTCTCAGCTCCTATAAAAATGACAGCTCAGGGCAGGCAGTTGCCATCAAATCAACTCCCCAGGGAAAGAAAGCTGTCAGTAGTGAGCTGAATGATGGATGAATTGTTCTCTGAGGCCACATATAACACACAGATCATTTCTCAAAAATTTCCTTTTTCTTGTATCAAACTGAAGCTCTGCTTTTCACCTATACATTTGTGCCCCAGCCCACATCTCAGATTCGACTTACATCGTTATCTTCCTAGACCCCAGGGTCTCATTTAGATTTCGTAATTTACCTTTATCTTTATGGTTGTCTTTTCTCAGCATACTCCTCTTATATCGGTGATTTACAGGCTGAGCCCTGTCATCATCAGCAATGCAAACTCCCTCATATCTAACCCACTTTTTTATTAATTGTCACGCACTTATTTTCTCAAGGCTTGTTATTATTAATTTTTTCATAATCAGATGAAGGGTGAAGGAATATTTTATCTATGCTGAGTGCCAGGTAACTGCAAAATAGCACTTTAAGATGACTAGGGATTTTGTTTTTTAGTAAATACAGGAAATCCCATCAGTATTAATTCTGCCTCCTATATAGAAATGCAATAGAAGAGTTTAGAATATTAATATGGAGAAATCACATTCTGTACTCTCTGTCTGGTGCATGTTTCCTAGTTTGATGTCAACTAATTGCTAAATCAAGCAGTGATGAAAGGGTTGCATTTCAATTTAGCCAGCAGTGTCTGGCTTATTGCCAAAACAATGGGCTCACTGCTCTTATGCAGGCAATATACTAGTACATTTATGTTAGGAATAAATTTTATCAGTTCACTAAAATGTGTTTGGTTTCTTACGAACTCCATATTAGCACTCAAAAGAAAGGCAATGACAGAATATAACTGTAGGAAAAAAGGGGTTTTTTATTTTAGTGGTATCTTAATATCTACTTTTATGTTTATGGTTCTTGAGAGGCTACACTGGTGTATGCTGAATAGGTCATTCTCATGCAAACACTGACTACTCCACATTTTTGGCCGTGTTTTGCATATTTTTCTACATCAAAATAAAAACAGATGACCATGCATAATTGGAATCAATCCTCTTCTTGAAATTTAGTTTGCCATATATCATTCGCATTAGCAGTTAACTTTTTTCTAATTTCTTTCTGAGCACATGAGTCACTTAAATGCAGAAGTAGCTTTTGGATACTAGTTCTTACCCTACGTCCTGTTTTTGGCTGGGGTAGAGTTAATTTTCTTCACACTGGCTGGTATGGGGCTGTGTTTTGGATTTGTGCTGAACACAGGGTTGATAATACAAAGATGTTTTTGTTGTTCCTGGGCAGGGCTTGCACAAAGCCAAGGCCTCTTCTGCGATTTGTACTGCCAGGCTGGTAAGGAAGCTGGGGGTACATGAGAGGCTGAGAGGAGACACAGTCAGAGCAGGGTATCCCAACTGACCAAAGGGATATTCCAGACCCTACGACATCATGCTCAGTATACAAAGGGAAGAAGGAAGAAGGGAGGAATGTTTGGAGTGATGGCGTTTGTTTTCCCAAGTTACCATTATGTGTGATGGAGCCCTGCTCTTCTGGGGATGGCTGAACATTTGCCTGCCCATGGGAAGGGTAGGAAAAATTCCTTGTTTTGACTTGCTTGTGTGTGGGGCTTTTGCTTTCCTTATTAAGCTGTCTTTATCTCAACCCATGAGTTTTCTCACTTTTATCCTTCTGATTCTCTCCAAGATCCTGCTGATGGGGTAGTGAGCAAGTGGCTGTGTGGGGCTTAGTGCTGCCTGGGATTAAACCACAACACCCTAATATTACCCTGCTCTTAGAAACTTATTTGTTGTACAATGTACATCAGAAAATTGTAATGCCTAGTAGATATACATCAAAAATGTTATGGACACACTTTAGAACTGAGTAGAATAAATTTTTTAATCAAGATTTGCACTAGTATGCCTTTTTTCCTGCCAATTTCTTTCTTCACTTATTTTTGTTTTTCCATAGGAAATTACAGCTTATTTCTCATTCAGTTTTTTTCCACAGAAAACTAAGATAATCATCCCAGCCATCATGGAATTCTGGCATGGAGGAAAAAGAACAGAGATCTTCTCTTCAGAACTGCAAGTAGAACATCAGTTTTATTTTATAGAGTGAATGCAACCCTGTCAAGCACATGTTCTTTCATGACTAGAGCCTAGGGTGGATTCTTAAAATAGTACTCATTATAGTTATTGCATCAAAAAGCATTTAGAGTTGTTTTCTCCAATTAAAATAATTGTGAAATTTAGCTGAAGCTTATTTCTAAATATTTTTTCCCTGTAAAAAACTTAAACTTGCAGAACTTACTGCCATGCCAGCCTGTCTGTTCCCTAGTGCATGCTAAAACTCTTCCCAACACGGTCCTCACAAGTCCAAGGCTTTTAACTCCCCTTCAAATACTTCCTCACAAAGAGTTACTACCAGAGGTCTGTACATTTTGGTGAAAACCAGCAGTCCCTGTTTAATCTGCAACACACAACTAGGTCCTGTCCATAGAGGCAGCAGTGTGCCATGCTTAGGAGCACTGAGTTTTACCATCAAATCCTGGGTTTGCATATTGTTCAAGGAGGCAGCATCAGTTTGGGATGTATTAATTATAAATGAAATGTACTATTCCAATCAAATTACCTCTCAGCCTAAGAACACACATCTCTCTTTTGAAAACAATAAAGCTCCTTGGAGTTTTTTAGGTTACAGTGGTCATTACAGCCTGAATATCACTGCCAATGTCCACTTTTTAACAACTTTTTATAATGATTTACTTGTAGTATTGCCAACAAATCCAAAGAACTCGAGCTGCATTGAGACTCTATGTTGTACAAATAGAATTTATATGATAATCTCAGATATGGATGCTTGCCACAGGCAGTGAGTGACAATTACCCAGAATCTGCTTTGCAGTACTCTCTCCTACCCTCAGAAAAGAACTGTTCATGCTTCTAGAAGAGTAGGATTTTCCAAAGGGAACCTGTTTCACATCCAGATGTGGGGCTCAGAAAGAGAAGGTGGGGAAGGGGAGTACATAAGGTACCCTATGAGGAGGAAGGGATGGAGGGAGGACAGTTGAAGGTCAACCTCAAAGGCCAAGACAGTGTGGAATGTGTGGGTAAGTGGGCTGGGGGTGGTGGCTTTGCCTTCTCCAAACACATCACTGCTCGTTTCATCACTTAATCTCTGCTTGCAAGTGTCAACAAGTGTCTTTCTATAATTCGTCCGTTCATCATATAGTGGCTAGAAGTATTACACACGTACATGTCTTTAGAGATCACTGTGGTGATGATGCCAAGGAAGTTACACAAACAGTCCCTGTTAGAAGCAAATGAAGACTCCTCAGCTCTTGCTCTGAACTTTCTTCTCTGCTGTGATGAATGAGCACCTCATAAATTGCTCTGTAATAAACTCCACTTGTCTGCATTTATTAAAAAAGAAGAAGAAATTGGTAGCATTACCCTCTTCATCTTCCTCACTATCTGGAAAAGAGTTGTGGAAAAAAACCGAGATTGAAACCTTGGATTCACTTACTTCATTTCACTTCATTTCATTTCATTCTGGGTTTGGTGATGTGATGCCTGTACAAGGCACGGCAGGAATAATTTGACTCCCCCAGTCTCCTTTTCTAGTAGTTACAAATGACGAGCAGTTGCAGAATGCGGCAGCACCAGAATTAAAGAACATGAGAGAAACAGAAGCTGCGCAAGTGGCAAATGCGTCTCATTTGTCAACTTACTTCTTCCTTTCTCCCTCCCTACTTCACTCTCTCCTTCCTGTTTCTCCCTTTCCCTTTCTTGTTTTTTGCTGTTCTTTTCTTTCATTTACTCTCTCAACCTCTCTGTGGTTTCTACGAACTCTAGAGTAAGGACTCTGGAAACTGCCATTAAGTCTCTTCCTCTTGTTAGTAGGACCTGCCACTTTTCCTACTGTTATTCCCCCATAAGTTATCATTTGTCAGAAGACAACAGAAAGCTGGAACGATCCTTCAATTCATTTTTTAACACATGCTATTTTTTTTAAAGAGAGAAAACAAAGAAACATAGGTTGTTGTCCACTGCACCTGTGCAATTTAAAACTTTTGTCCATGTCAGTACTCAGCCTTATGGTCAGAACTTAGAAATCAACATTTATTTCTGAAGTACAAGTAATGAACAGATACAGAGCATCACATCCCTGAAGTCAGAATTGCAGACAAAGAATGGATCGGAACACTGCAGTGCGGTAACTGGCAGAAAACACTGAAGCATGCAGGGTGACCCATGCAGTGGCAGTATAGAGGGCATAAGACAGAAAAGCTGTACCCATTCATTCAGCACCAGGGACCACCTAGAAAACATATGTTGCAAGACCTTGTGGAACTGAGAAGGCAGCTAACGGAAAACAGCTGCCAACAGCCACCACCCCAATACCTGTGCTCACATGCTACCTTTGTAGCATGAAAAAGAATCATACATGAAGAAAAATGACACAGGATAAATAGTATCATTATTTTATTATCATCTCACATGACACATGGACACAAGCTTTACTGACTGCTACACCTGAGGAAAATGTAACTTTTCAGTATGTTATGACTGTACTACCACACTTCGCATGAACACTAAATTACAGCAATCAGATAAAATAACATCAGTGGTATCCCCATTCAGTATAATTGTTCCTTTTGTGAGCTGTTAGAGCTTTGTTTTACACAGCAAATGCCTACCTGATACTGCCACATTTCTCCATGCTGACATTCAGGGACCACGAGGTATGAGATCTTGTTGCAACTCATAGTTTCTGGGTAGCAGTGAGTCACGCAGGGTGAGAACCTCCATTTAGGATTACAATCAGAGAGGATCCACCACAAGATAAATGTTCAGACCAGCTGTTTTGACTCATGTTTTCAGATGTAAATGTACATGCAGTCTCCCCTATGTAAAGTCACACACCATTAGGAAGGCTGTGCTCAGGCTGAAAGGGCTCCCTTTTTCACCCAAAGCAGAACACCTCAGCTGCTCACATGCCAATGCGAACTCTGTCTGCACCCTTGTGTGTATGCAGTACTTTTGTTCCTGAACTGATGTCAGAAAGTATGGGTATGTCATCTCAGCTTTGCAGAAAGCAAACAAGCAAAGAAGGTAAAATGATATGCTTGAGTTGATACTGCCAGGTTCAGTTCCAAGGTCTCGTGATTTTCAGTTTCCTATTGAATCATCAGGATACAGCAGCTCTCCAGGTGAATGCTTCTCCTTGCCTCAAAGTGTTGCCTGGGGCTGACATAGCAGGAAAAGAGCTGCACCAGGGACTCCAGGGGACTGCAGACGGAGCTACCTTCACACACAGGTTGGGTCCTTGGAGGCTCCAAAGGTTCCCTGCACAACGTCCTCGCAGAGGGACACTGCCCTATAAGCTATGACTTGGAGCCAACCTTTCCCCTCTTGAAAGAGCTTCAGAAACGTGAACATACTCTTGTTCACACAAAATACCTTTGAGTAAAGTATTACTACCTCTACCTTACAGATGTAGAACTGAGACAGACCCCTTCAATACCTCTTTAAAAATGGGTACTCATAGGAATAGCTAGAAAAGATATGACAAATTGCTGCTCCACCAACTCATCTGCTTTTTATACTGACTAATATATGACTTTTTCTTAGCAGTTACTCCCGTCTTCCCTGTCCTATCAGCTTCTCTTTCTGTATGTTATTTTATTTCTAAATTCTGTACAGCAGGTATCATATTCCTGTGAGATATTCCATATTGTCTGTGTTCACATGGTACCCTATAAAATGAATGCCTGGTCACTGCCATATGCACTTAAATGGTGTGTAGCAATTCCCTGATTATACAGCATCTCCACGTGTCAGTTTAACCTCAGATCTCATTTTTGTATAAATATCCAACACATTTAAAAGCCTAGTTAAAGGATTTATCTGTGTATGCAGTGAAATAAATATATTGTATATTTTAAATGGTTGCATTTCCAGTAACCAGTAATAATATTTCCCAAATTTTTGTAAAATATCTGACGTGTACTAGAACTGCATCTATAGGCACAGTGCTAACATTTAATCCCTCAGTAGAAAGCTTATAGACAATTAGAGAGAGACACCTTTTTCCCCTCATTTTACTTGGATGTAACTTTATTTTATTATGATAAAAAACCATTACAATAATATTTGCTCCTTCAAGAAGCAACTTGTAGTATTTTCCACTTAATCAAACAGCCACCGGGGAGAATTTATTATGCAATTAATCAAAGTGAATAATATGTTTCTGAAGATGCCTCCAACAGGTGCATATTATATGCAGGTGACAGCAGTACAGTATCTTAAAAAAACCCCACAACCTGAAAAGCAGAGTCTTTTTAG
>VZRV01004450.1:755216-820305 GCA_013398115.1 Falcunculus frontatus | reverse complement strand
AAAGGGAAAGGGAAAGGGAAAGGGAAAGGGAAAGGGAAAGGGAAAGGGAAAGGGAAAGGGAAAGGGAAAGGGAAAGATGGCACCACAAAACCCTAAAACTGTTGCTTGTTCAGGTGGATAGTTTTAAATCATCCTGGGTTTGACTGATTTCAAAATATATTTTCTGAAACTTTCTCCTCTTTATTTTCTAAGAGAAAGAACAGCTAAATAATTGTTACTAGGGTTAACTAGTAGTAAATAGCTATGTTTTATGCAGTAAATTTGAATTACCTAGGGTATATCCCCAGTCCCTTTTTTTTTTTTCCTTTTTTTTAAGCAAATACAGTTTCCTAAGCTATCTCTGCTGATTCCTTGCACATGGTTGTCAGAAATGAAAGCAGTGACCTGCTGTGAATTCAGCTGCTCTCAGACTTTCCAGCCCTCCTCTGCTGGTTGATGCTGTGCATCCTCAGCAGAGCAGGTCTGAATGCCAAGCATGGGGACTCACTGGCATTCGTTTATAAGGAGCTTTTCTCATCCAGAAAATGGTGCAGCTGCTCCTGACGCTGGGATAACTCCTAACACCAGCAGTGACAACCACAGGGTGGAACAACAGCTCAGGATGAGAAGCAGCAACACCAAAAAGAAATTCCCTGGCTGCGAATCCCAGGGCACTCCTGCACCGCACAGCCCGGACATGGCACCAACTACAGTTTGCCAAACAGCAGGGAAAGAGTTGGAGAAGCAGGCAGGAGTGGGATGTGCTGAGCCTGCATCCACTGCAGCACCAGCACAAGCCAAGGGAAAAGTCCCCTCTCCTTCTGCAAGAGGTGGCCTCCACCATAACCATCAGGAAGTGTGGTACCTGTCTACTGGAGCAGGGAATGGAAAACAAAGCTGTGCTTCCCAAACGAATGCCTTTCCACCAGGCTTTGTGATCTCTTTCTTTATTTGTCTCAGCTTTTGAATTTGATGAAACCTAACTTCCAAAATTTTTTTTTTTTAAAACAGAAAAAGAAACTTAGTAAAAAACTAAAATTAAGATACACATATTCTACTGATCAGATCAGCATCTTGCAGACCTGGTTGGAGCCTTACCCTTTTGATCCCTTCGCTGTGAGACTTTTGATTCCAATCCCGTCAAACTCAGTCATCAGAAAATATGAACAGAGAGCTTTAAAGATTGACTGAGAGTTTTAAAGCTCTGCAAACAGTCCCATTTCCTCCTGTAGGCTTCATCCCTTTGCAGAGCAGCTCTGTGAGCTCAGGTTGGGCAATTTACTAAGTTTAATATACCTGTTATTTTCTTTAACTTTACTGTGTATCTAGCAAAGACAGTGCAGCACCACGACCTCAAGGGCTTTCTAACCTTTCTATTTTACAGAAACAACTCCAGAGATCCTTAGAGTGGAGAATGCTGGAATGAGGAAGAGCTTCTCCCGGGCATGCTCAGCATCACCATGGATTATTGCACACGTCTGAGACATCCAGGCAGGGTCACCGCCTTCATCTGTTCTTTTATCACCAACTCAGTACCAAGGTGACAAGCACAACAACTCACTTCAAAAGAAGGTATAATCATGGAAGAAGAAAACAGAGTTGAAAATCAGAATCTAGTAAGTTTTTAGAAGCCACAGGAGCAAGTATAATCCTGTCAAGATGCTGCTTAACACATTTCCTGCTTTACAGAGCAGGGTTTTATGAGTTGTCCTCAACTGTTTCCAAACACATTTAGCAGTGCCATAGAGTTCAGCTTTTCCAAAGCGGTTTTATTGTGGTAAAACCCCAAAGTGGTGGGGAAAAGGGGGCAGAGAAATGTCTCCTGCCTTAGTCAGTGTATCAGATGTAGCTGCTGACAGAGCTAAAAGCATATCCAGTACACCCTGGATGCCTGTCCAGCATCCTGGCTGCCAGACTAAACTGATGTCAGTCAGAGTGGTATGAAATAACTGAACAGATGAGCCCTGTAACCCTTGCAACAGTCTCCAGCCCATGGGAAGGGAGCAGCTTCCTGAATCTAAAAGCTGAGCCCTTCCGAGTTCATTGCCTTAGTGTCAGTAACAGTCTCAGCACCTCTGTGTCATGGTCGGGCTGCTGATGGGAGTCAACACTGAGAGCAGAACTATTACATTATGGTCAAGTGGAAATTGAGCAATTGTACAAAATATCTCCAGGGAAAATTGTAATAATAACCCATTTTTTGTCTTTGAGTCCATAGAGAGAGCGAGTTCATGGGCTGTGTTACGAAAATAAAATAATTTAGAGTTATAATACAAAACTAGACTTAAAATAATCTAAATAGACCTTCAGATGCAGGCAAGAAATATATCTTTTAATGTTTCTATATCTATGAGTACCCCACAAATCTAGACATCCTTGGATTTAAGGCCCCCCATACATCTGACTGTACTTCTGTCTCACTGTTACAGCACTACCACCAGCTGCAACACCCAATTCAGCACCACAATAAATACGAGGAAGGTCAGCACACTCAGCCCTGAGCTCTGAAGGGCAGGCTGGAACCCGGAGACTTGACTAAAGTCCATTTAACAATATCCACACCACAGTGCAATTACAAAGCAGGCACCCTGCTACAGCCCTATTTGTGCTGTAAACTGCATATCTCCTGTCACATGAGCAACACTAACCTAGCTTATCTAAAGACCCAAAGGATCCAAATACTTGCATAGTGAACAAATTTACACTAGGATTTCCACATAATGCAAAGGATGAGATGTATGTTACAAGAAATAGTCCCTTTTTCATGATGTGTTGGTGCAGTTAACTTTCTTTTTAGTGCTGAAGGGCAACAAATAATCTCTCTGTTCTGACAGTAGCGTGTGCTAACAAGGAAATAACAGAGGAATGGTGCCTAGAAGCTGAGTGATTTCAGTAGTGATTCAGTCAGACGAGGGCTGTAATGAAATAATTTTCACTCCCCGTTGCCTTCTGTGATTATTTGAGACTTCAATTTCAAAAGGCTATGGGTTTGCACTCGGCGTTGGATCCTCGTATCAGAGCAGGTCCCCAGGCTGTGTGAGCTGTGTGCTCTCCGGGGGGATGAGGGTGCAAGGGAATGGCCTCCCTTGCAGACCAAACTGCTGGGGAACTGCACAGCTGGGGGGTGGCTCTGGCCACACTGTCCTGTCACGGTACTCTTCACTGCAGGACCATGGGCTGGTCATCAGGGATCTTCCCAACTCACCCAGAGCCTGTCCTGTTCCATCATTACTCCGCTGAGCATTTGAGTCAGAGCAGTGCATTAAACCATCTGTCTGATCCTGTAAGGCTTTGTGGATGATACAACAGGGCAGGCTGGGTTCTGCTTGGTTTGTTTTGGTGTCTTTTTTTCTTAGAACTCCCTCTAAGACCTCTGAAAACTAATGCACCTGAAAGTAAGTTTTGCATTCCTTTTCTAATGGCATTTTATATAGAAGGTTTGCGAACTGGAAAATTACGCATTTGCGTTTGCTTATCATCAAATAAAGAGGAGGTTAATTTTGTTGTCCTCTCCAGAAGGTGATCTGATGAATAACTGACTAGCTCTGACTTGTCTTCCTTCTTATATCTTTTGTATTAAAATTTTATGAATCGAAGAGCAGTAAGTTCCTATTTGTTTATCTCATTGATGCACATATTGAATCCTGAAGGCATTTTGCCCACTTACACTAAATTATCTAGGCTTTTTGTGGAGTTTTTTGTGATCATGCAGCTCTACTTTAGTTCTAGCTTATATTACAATTCTTATGGTGTGCATTTACTTCCTGTCTGTTAGCACGCATTTTCTGTTTCAGAAACACACAGCGTTTAAGAAGTCTTCTGTTTTTGCACTGGCAATTTAGAGAACATGCCACTTGTTTTAAGGTAATTTCTTGATTACAGTTCTCAAAATACTGAAAAAAATATTACAAACACTATTTGTTGTGTGTATCTCAAGTTCAAGACCCTCTACAAGAAAGTAAGTAAAGCTTTTTCGGGCAATCTTTACGCACACCCTCCACTTCTGTGATGCAGATTTAAGCAGGCTAATATCACCATTGAGGGAAGTACTTAGTTAACTGTGTCCACACATTCTGCAGTTTCCAATGGGAGTTCAACACATTTAATCCCTGTCCTATATCCCAATTTTTATGTCAGTCTTTTTCCCCACCTCTTTTAAATTTTTTAAACCTAAGGCTGGGAACCAACCTGCTGGAGTGAAGCTCTGGGGAGAAGGATTGGGGCTCCTGGGGGACAACAAGCTGTCCATGAGCCATCAGTACCCTAGGGAGCAAGAAGGCCAATGATTAGAAGATGATTAGAAGATGATGAGGGACAGGAGCACTTCTCTTCTGAGGAAAGGCTGAGGGAGCTGGGCCTGTTCAGCCTCAAGGAGAGACACTGAGAGGGAACCTCATCAATGTCTGTCAGTGTCTGCAGGGAGGGGTCAGAGGATGGACCAGGCTCTGCTCAGCAGTGCCGGGCAATGGGACAAGAGGCAAAGGGGAGGAACTGAGGCACAGGAAGTTCCACCTGAACATGAGGAAGAGGTTCCTTACTGTGCAGTGCCCGAGCACTGGAACAGATTATCCAGAGAGGTTATGGAGTCTCCTTCACCAGGATTGTTCAAGAACTGACTGGATTGTTCAAGAACCTGCCTGTGCCAGGTTCTCTGGGATGACGCTGCTCAAGCAGGGAGGTTGGACCAGGTGACCCACTGTGGTCCCTTCCAACCTGACCCATTCTGTGATCTTGTAATTTTTCCTAAATACTATTTCTTCCTCTTAATGGGAATATTCACCTGCTCTCTCTATTCACACACCATGCTGTAGAAGCTTTTATCATCTCACCTTGCTCCCTGACAGGGAAAAGCAGATTTACCAATGAAAAGGTTATTATATGACAGACTGATTTATAATGCTCTTGTAAACAAACCTTTGACAGGTAACTACAAACCAAGTGTGATGGTTTTACTGCACTGAGCAGCACCTATTAAAGCTTGCTTTCAAATGGTGAAAATATAACATATAAACAAACTCTCAGAGTTCAATAGGTAGGAGGCAACTTGAATGGGAGTGGGAAAATGCAATTAATCATCATCCATATGGTCTCCAAGCACATTTTGGCTCTCTGCTGGGACCCTGAGTGAGCACAACAGAAATGCTTAGTCCTTCTCCTGTAGTGAACCACTCAAAGACCCTAACACCCTGCAGAAGTGTTTTAATTTTTCTTTATTTCTCAGCATCCAAATCTATTATGTATTAAAAGGTTAGAGTCAGATGAGATTTAAGGGAGAAATTTTGTTCCAATGAGGGTGCTGAATGACCAGAAGAGGTTGGTCAGAGAGGTGCTGGATGCCTAATCCCTGTGAACATTCAAGGTCAGGTTTATGAGGCTCTGGTCAACCTGGTCTGGTTGAAGATGTCCCTGCTCATTGAAGGAGGGTTGGAATAGGTGGCATTTAAAGGTCCCTACTAACCCAAATTATTCTATTACTCCATAAAATGTAGTGTTCCTGTGAAGAATCTCGCTCATATGGAAATTTTGACACAGAGTACTTAAGTGAAAAGGACACACTATGAATTTTAAATGGAGGTTTGCTGTACCAAAATAACAATACAGCATAAACACAGAGGATGATGAAAAAATAGAGAAAACAATCTGACAGGGAAAAAAATGCAGAATCCAAGCCCTTAATAATTTTTTAGGTGTGTGAAAAGTCATGACATCGAACAGGCTGTTCATTTTGCCTTTGGAAAAATGAGCAATAATATTTTATTCTAAGCCTTTAGAATATCCCAGTCCCCACAGAGCTAGAATACAATGTCAATTGTGTGCCTTGTTTCATTAAGGTTTCTTGAAAAATACCAGCAAAACACGCAGGTAGTTCCTTGAGGCACAAGGGGAAAGAGCAATCTTGCAAATTAGGTTAAGCTGCTAAGGTAAATTCTGCTTCCCAGCTGGGTATGAGAGACCTTTCATGAGGGAGTTTTCAAAGACCACGTTTCCCAAACCCAAGGACAGCCCTTGCAGTGAGTCAAGCAAAGTGGGTTCCAAAAGGACTCCATGGATGCACAAGGAGGTCCCAACAAAACAGGAAAAAGAAGCACGCAATGCATGGAAGCAGAGTCTGAGCTTCCCAGGACCAAAGGGACCTGGACATACTGGAGTGAGAACAGCAGAGGGCCACAAAGATGATTAAGGAACTGTAGGATCAACACTGGCACAGGTTGCCCAGAGAGACTATGGGGTCTCCATGCTTGGAGATACTTGAAGCCCAGCTGAACAACGTCCCACCCAACTGGTCCTGGTCAGCTGCTTTGAGACTAGATGATCTCCACAGGTTCTTTCCTGCCTCAGACATCCCATAATTCTGTGATCCCACTACAAGACCACTGTATTCATTTACTTGAGGCATAGGCAGAATTTAGACAGCTTTACTCATTATGGGCCATGTTATCACTCTCACAGAGGCAAGAACTATTGAAAAAGGGTGGCAGCTGAGCAGAGCCCAAGGCAACTGCACTACCCTTCACCATTATAAAATGGAGACCTCAAGCCTGCTCAGATTTCAGTTTAAATTGTTCCGAAAGAGCACTATTAAAACAAAAATAGACTCCTCCATGGACAATTCTCTTCACTTGTCCAGTTCTCATGATCTTTTCAGAAATTAATAGCCTTCATTTTAACCTTGACTGCACAAGAGAATTGCTCTCTTTAAAGCTGAACCACTGGAAGTACAAACAGTCCACAGCATCCAGCATAGCCTTGCCAAATTGCTTGCAGCTTTGTTCCGTGTCTGCACCAGCTCCACTCCGAGCCACAGTGACCCATGTGGGCATGGCAGGCTGGGAATGCACCTGGGAACAACACATTCTCTGAGGCTTGTAAAGATCAATAGTGCCCTGAAAGACAGCCAAATGAGTAGCAGCAATTTATCAGGAACAATAGAACTTCAATTCAACCTACTGAAACACTGTCCATCCTAGCTAACTATTACATGTTCCTTAACTCTTAAAGTGTAAAAGTGAGACAATCTTTTAGGAAGCTTCAGACTGGATGAATACATCAAATAATGGGCGAACATTTAACCCATCAGCTGTCAGATTTCCAGACATGTATCCTAAAGCAGCACCACACAAAGGAAGCTTGTTGCTTCAGTGATTCACTTCTGTCAGGTGGAAAAGGGCAAACAGAGGTAGATGCACAGCTCCTGATGCTACAGGAGCAAATTGATGTGTAAGATTTACAGCCACTCTTTTAGGCAGAGCGATGAAGCCACTGCACCTGGTTCCCGGTGCCAGACATCCTTCTTAATTTATTCAAAATAATCAAATTTTGTGCAAAATGTGTAAAACATCTTCACACGTACACAAGCAATTACCAATCATCTCTTAAATCATCTACAGTTCTCTAATCACTGCAGTTTCAGTCCTGCTTTTATTTCTGAAGGTCCATAATAAGAAGCAGGGCCAAAGGCTCTGAGAGCTCCAAAATAACAATTCTTCTGTTCATTTAAGTGGCAGGGGGTTTTTCCCTTTCAGCAGTACATCAGGCATGTGTTTCCACAGTATTGGTTCACCGGGGAACAACATCCATTTTCACACTGTCTCATTAGTCTGACTACTTTCTTCTGGCTTGGAATGAGAATTCTATAAGTCTAGTGCTGGAAATTATTATATACTTGGGACAAAGTGATAATAGTGCTAACTGTTAGTACAGACTCTGTGTAGGAACTTCGTAACCATACTGACTATCCAGCACAGCTGATACAATTGTAAGTGAGTAAATGTTTCAAGGCTATTGTATTCATTAATATATTTGTTCACATAATTATGGGTGGTTTTACAATAAATAAAATGCTAAGAAACATGAGGGAAAATATCTTCGTGTTTCATAAAGTTTCACCAGTGCTGTAAAGCAGGGTTCTTTGAATTATTTATCTGACTCCATCTTATTCACATACTTGAACATACTTCAGCACTGCTGGGAAACAGTTGCCTGCCTTAGTGATGCTCACAAATTCCAAGTGCTTGCTAAGCTGGCACCCTTTGGGAGTGGCACTGGAAGACATTTCACGGGTCTGAAATGCACCTCTCAGCCTGTGCATCTCCCCAGCCACTTTCAGAACCTCATCCAGAGGCCTGAATCCATGTTCTCACATTGTAAGCTATCAAAGCTTCCAAATGGATATTTAACTAAGACAAAAGGTTTACACAGACTAAATCAAGTGTTTAATCAAATGAATGCCTGCATATTTTGCTCTGTCCTTGTCCTTTCCTGCCAAAGACTTTAAAGAAAACAAAACCACAACTGTCCAAATGTCAAGGACCAAAGCAGACCTAGGAGGAGGAAAAGCTGAAATTCCGTGCAGGACTACTCATCACCGTGGTTCTGTGCTCATTTCACTCAGAAACACAGATTTTGACAGAACCAGGTCTCCAGGCTTCTCTTTCTCAGGTCAACCTATGCCATGCACAGAGAGCAACTAGGGAGTAGAAATTCATGCTTTTGTGACAAGATGCTTAAATATTTAGTGAACCTTAAAATGCCTCAGTTCCTTAAAGGAACTGCATCTCGCCCATCTGCAGATGCAGCAGGACCTCTGCAAACTGGTGCGGAGAGCCCTCCCCACCACATGTGAGAGCAGAGAGGCTTCCAGAGAAGGGAAGGAAGATGCTGTCTCTTGTCCCTCTGCAGATCAGGCATTTTTCTTGCTCAACATGCTTTCATGCTCTCTAGAGGGTGTCTCCCATTTGACTCCATTACCATTTTAAACCAAAAAATACCCAGACCATTTCACTAAAACTGCCTCCTAAAAGCAATCCCTCACCGCTTCAGCAAGACTCACAGTTGGTTTGATGCCTGTCATATATTGTTATATAGAGAGATTTCTGACTTGTGAAGAATTCAGCCACCACAGGTGCATAAAAAGCCTATTTTGAAGCTCTAGAAGACGTAAGGCAATGGAAAACAATGCTTCAAATGCAAATCTGAGGGGAGTCTGCTGATAACATTCAGTTTCCAATTGAGTTTGTGCCTGGTACAAATTCAGACCATAAGCCACAAGAGCACAGGGTGGACGTAGCATTCTGCACTAACTTTTTCATTTCTTCTCAATCCTGACTTAAGAACTAGGTCCGTGCCTATTCTTCAGTATAACCTAAGCAACTTCTGACCTTGTAGAAGCCAAATTCCACATGCATGTCTCTGGTCTCACACAGATTTCACACCTTCCTTTACACACACTACCTTTCAGCTCTAGATACCCTTATTTAAATTTGTGTTGTGAGTCACTCCCTGAGCTTAGACTTCCACTGCATCCCTTTGCCAGAAATGAAATTTTACAAGCCAGATAACTGAAAATTACACCTGTGTCCTGCAAAACACCCAAGGAGCCTGAGCAGTCCTTTCTGCAACACTCCAGTTTGGAAGATTTTCCAGTTGATTCCTGAGCTTTCTGGGAACCCCAACTACTTGCTGCAAGACAGAGACATTTTTGAATGACTAAACCAATAATTTGTATTTTTCTAGAGCACAAGTGTTGCTGATGTGAGACAGACATGTAGATGCTACTCCTTTTCTCAGTTTCAATGCATGGCTGTTACAGATTCCTGAGAAACAGGATTTTCCTGGCTACGAAATAGTTAGCTGTTTTTGAAAGCCTTGTCTGAGTGGATGATTCTCAAGGTTTGACAGCCTGCTGATTCAGTACAACATGAAGTCTCAGTGGAGTCTATAGCACGGCACAGGACAGCTCTGCAATCAAAATTGCCTTTACAAAGCAAAATGGAAGTAACAAATTGATAGAGCTGCATATAGATTTGTCTCCTAATCTGTCACAGGTTTAAAAATAAAAGGGGGATTCTATTCTCTTTTACTGTCAACACTTCAGGTACATAATAACACCGCTGTTAGCGATATGTTGTATTTAACGGGCCTTATTCTCTCTGCTGTGCTGCAGTGAGCTCCCTTGCTATTACCTACGCATGCAGACTCCTGAGCACTGATCCAGCCCTCCAGGCAATGCTACCAGGCTGAAAAAAACCCAAACAGTAATACCCCCATAAAGCCTCCTTCCTAAGAGAGCATCATTTGAATCAACTCTTGAATTAATATTTACATATTTTAAACAGCAAAAGCCCCAATATCCAGGGGTGCCAAATCCTTGCAGGTCCCACTAGAACTGTGGTGGCTTAGAACATGCCAGGAGAAAAGAAAATTCAACTTCCAAAGCTGCTGTTATCAAAGACGCCTGCACACCTCCTGCTGCAATGGGGGAATACCTAATGTGTACTCATTTGACTAGCGTTTCATTTCCTCTGATGAACACTTGCTCATGCCAGAAAAGAAGCAGGTCTCCTAGGAGTCCCTGATCCCACAGGGCAGATGTGCCAGGACAAGTCCAGAGTGGTGTCACACCCCAGTGCCAGAGGAGCAGCTCCTCTACCATTCCCACGGGGTCAGAGCAGAGGGAGGCTGAGCAGAGTGAGCGAGCTCTGCTTCACTCAGCAACTCCCTTCCCAGTGCTCAGGATAAACCCAGAGGAAGCCCAGGGAACAGCGTGGTCCTCTGAACAAACCCTGATGCAGCAGCTTGGCTGATGTTCTTTCAGAAGTTGCTAACAGCCCTCAAACACCTCTCATCTTTCTGGTGAATAATGACAAATTAAACCTTTCTTTCCACAGAACTCTCATCATCATGATTCAGTTTCCCAAAGCTCTGCTGCACAGCCACAGTGGTTTAAGTATCTCATAAGCTAACCTGTAAGATATCTCCCAGCCTTTTCAAGGCAAATAAAATTACTATTCCAGTAATACCTCCAAAAATCTTGCTGCAAAGAGGTATCTTTGTAGGTCGTTGCTTTTTAAGATTTCACAAGAAGCAGGCTAATTTTTTCTATACAAAAGTCATTCCTTTATAGAGAGTCCTAAGGAGTTGTCCCAGTGGCAGCTGGAAGTATTCGTCTCTTCTGGATTTCAGGCTGATGGAGAAGATAATGCCATTCCCCAGTATTCCTATTAAATGGCAGCCTGAACACACAGCTCTGAAAACTACAGACTTCTTGTATTCAGCTGTGAATTCCCATTCCATATTTCCATCTTTGTGCACAGAAGAAAATATGCAGGCCAAGTCAGAAATACCAACTGTGACTTAGACAATCCAGTGACCTTGGATACAATTTTCAAACAGGCACAAGAAGTCCAATATATCAAGCTGTATAAATCACCCACTGACAGAGCAGAGAAACTCTAGACTGCCTGCTCAGTGAGTACATTTGCACCAGAGACACCGTTTAAACCAGTCTGCTCTCTGAATGGACATGGGCTAAATACACCAGTAGATGTGTGAAACAAGAGAAGAGTTGGCCCAAAATAAACCTTGAGAAGCTACAGCACAAAATGAATCACAGATTGCTCAAGCTTAGGAAAAAGCTCTAGATAAAGATAATAATGAAGACTGAAAGAAAGGGGAGGCAGATAAGGACAGACACAGAAGGCTGAAGTGTTTAATACCATCTATGCTTCCATCTTAGAAGAAAATGCTAAGAACAAATTAGCTTGAGCGAGAAGAGAGAAACACAGACGAGAGCAGGGATAGAGCAGGGTATTAAAATAAGTCAGATGAATTCAAATCAGTAGGGTCTGGCGCAACTCACCCTGGAGTGCTTAAGGAACTTGCTAGAACAACCTCCAAACCATTAGTGATTGTCTTCACGAACTCGCTGAGAAGAGTGAGGTCCCAGAGGCCTGAGGAAAGACAAATAAAAGTGAACAGCTTTAAAAAGTGGAAAACAGGAATCTGGGGATTTGTAGGCAAGGTAGCATTACACTGACACCTGGAAAGATAGTGGGATAAATTATTAATAATCAGTTTTTAATCCTCTCAAGCACAATAAGCCAAAAAGAAACAGACAACTTAGATTTGTCAAGAGCAGATCATATCAGACCAACCTCATTAACTTCTCTTACAGGATAACTGGCTTTGTGGAGCATGAAAAAGCTATAGATATGATGGATTTTGACTTTTGTGAGGCTTTTGAGACAGTGTGGCATGGCATTCTCCTCTGTGGAGGAGGAAAACAGCATTATTAGTTTAGTCCATAAACAGCAAGTGTCTTTCTGAGAGCATCCCGAGTACAAGAAGGCACTCATTGTGATTCCCTTTGCTCAGAACAGACACAGCCTTACAGAAGCACTCTGTCCTCTTTTCCACCACAAGTTAGAAAAAGACATAAAAAAACGGTAAAGATGCTACAGAAGGGAAAAAAACCAATATGAGATTTAAATATATGATTTATCAAGGTAAATTAACTGATAGAGAAGACTAAAGAAGAACATTAACTTCATTTGCTATAAAAAGTCATTAGAGCAAGTTACAGGTAAGGAGGTTGTGGAGTATCTGCCACAGAAGAGTTTTACATGTGCATTAAAGAAACATCTGCCAGTGAGGATTCAGGCAAAGATAGATGTGCCACTAAGTCCCTACATTTCTATGTGGCTGAACCACAAATCCCCATGAAGTTTGTCCTTCACAAGCTCCACATTCACTTGGCATACAGGTCCCCCTCTTCTCCAAAATACAGACATTTTATTTTCTGGGATTAGGAGCCCAGGACATCCCCATCAAAGCCAGCAGAGGAAAGGAGACTAACAGATCTTCTGGAACAAGAATGCTATTTCTGTTCTTAACCTTGTGCACGTTCATTTTTCTGTGTTTTACATGTGCAATTCAGTGCAACACAAACTTCAGTCCTCTTCCCAGGCTTCGTGTTCATCAAGCTGTGTCTAAACAACTCTCAGTTCTTGAGAAAGCAACCAAGACTTATACAAGTTTGAAAGAAAACAACCAAATGTCATGTTTACATCACTCAGAACGAAAATAGGATTTTTGCTCCAAAAAAGCTCTTGCTATCCCTTACTGATTTTGGTAGTGATCTCCTAGTCCCAGAAAAGAAGATGTCTGGATTTTGGAGACAAAAGGGTACCCGAGACTGTCATTTGTGGAGTTCCAAAGGAATGCTTGCAGGCCAAAAGCTTGTTTTCATTTTCCACTTACTCAAACAGTCCAATAAATGACACGGCTTCTACCTACAAATTTTACCTTAGTCATTGTCCTTTGACAATTTTACCACTAGCATCAAACCTGTGTTGTTAAGACATGCTGAATTACTGTGGCCTCTACAGTTTCTGACGTCTAAAGTATGCCAAAGGAAAGCTATGCCGCACACTTAACTACTCGGCTGTGCCTTGAGGGAAGAACCTGGTCCTGCAGCCCTTTGTTTTAGTAACATCCGTGTCATTAACCACTTCCACTACTGACATTATCATCTTAGATGTGCAATTTTAATCTCACCAAAGATCTTAGAAAGGCAGTCTCGTGCTCTTCATCCACTATAATTAACTCTGTTTGGAAGACACAGGCATGTTCTTGCCTTTCACAGGGTGAGATGAGCTTAGACAAACATTTCTTCATTCATTTTCTTTGCCTGCTCCAAAAATCCAATCATTTTTAAATGATTTCTTTGCCAATCAAGTTTCTTATGGGCAAGACAAATGTAATATTTTCTTCACAGGCATTTGAACATCTTTCTCATGGTGCTGTGTCCTCTAAAACTGCTGCAACATGGCATTAGTGTTAATTGTTACCATTATGTCTGGGCAATCAACTGCTTATGATTCTCTGGCTGGAAACTGATGCTGTTTTCATCAGGGCTACCAGCTAACAATGATATTTTATTAGAGGATAGGTCCAAGGATTGGCAGATAACTCTGCTGCTGTTATGCAAGACCAACCTTCTCAATTAAAGCTTGAGCTAAATCTAGCAGATTTGCCTCATGTCTGCCATTTGTGGCTACCATTAAAGTATCCTTTCTCTTGTTTTGTGTTGTTATTCACGCATAGATTATAAAGTAAATTCTGCCTTGGAGACAAAACCACATATGAGCAGCTAAAGACAGAATTTAGCCCCTTATTTTCAATCTGTCCCAAAACAGATTGTTTACTTGATTGACACTTTGTGAATTTTATTAATTATACAGTAGTTCCTCAGTGCTATTTTCTGAGCTGTGAACTGCACTTTTTATTATTTTCCCTACTTTTGTATTTTTCCCTGTTGCAGA
The DNA here is from genome assembly GCA_013398115.1 of Falcunculus frontatus. NCBI lineage: Eukaryota > Metazoa > Chordata > Aves > Passeriformes > Falcunculus > Falcunculus frontatus. The sequence goes on along the minus strand of VZRV01004450.1, from coordinate 806,224 downwards.
GTATTATTGTTATCTATGTTTTCTGCTACTGATGTTTCCTTTTCAACATCATTTTTGATATGTAGCCAACAGCAATGAACAAGCACTTTGGTTAATTTTTGAGTAGAAGTCTGCAGCTGGTGTAAATTAGTGTTACTCCATTATTAATCACAAAAGCTTCACTGCAGAGATATTTGACATTACCTATCTGACTCTATATAAGTACTTAAATTTTCAGTATCTGGAAAGCCCATCATTTGTGTTTAGCATGATGCAATCCTTTGCTCCTACCATGCTGTTCTTTATAATCCAAGCTGAATCCACAAGCAACAGATCTAACGCTGAACCACATTTACCCTTAATTCAGATCAATATAAGTAGACTAGAGCTACTTTTTGTCATCTTAGCTCACTCTCTCAGTGATGCCGAAAGAGTTGGGACAAGGGTAGTGTTGTAGTCTATACCTCTTTCCATCCCAACCTCTCCTTCTCTGAGAGGAAACCAGCTGCCCTCTGGGAAAGTCATTTGAAATCCATGATATAAAAGCAACAAAAAAGGGAAAAAACAACCCACAAGACTTTCCACTGTAGACCCATGTGCCACTAGCACAGTACTCAAGATTTTATCTTTGTAAACTTCCAGAAATTAGCAAAAGAAAATTATGGGGGTTTTGTTTCCTGGTCTAAGAGGGTAGTTCAGCAGTGATGATGTAATGCGATTACAAGTGACCATTTGGTCGAGCACTTGTTTAGAAAAATTTAATTGCAGCTGCAGGCAAACCCTGGGTTTGCTGCTTTAACATACCACGCTACCACCTTTATCAGAAAAACCTGCACTTAGCATCTCAAGGAAAAGTAAACCTCCACAAGACTGACACATCTGAATCCTGCAGAAATCAGGAACACAGAGAAAGATATAATATGGAAGGTCTGAGACTCGTTTTATCACCTTTGGAGCAGTGCTGCACCTTGAGAGAAGGAGATTTGACTCTGACCCTGCAGCAAGTCTTTTCACCTCTCCCTGCCTCGACTTCACCTGTAAGATGGGGAAAGCATCTTTTAAAGCAAAGATGATGCTTTGCTTTAAAAAATCTATAAGCAGAAATTACTATAATTGCTTCTCTCACATAAAAATACTCCAGCTTGCCAGTTTGCAAGATGGAAATAGTTTTTAGAGCTCCTTATAAGTCAGAGCAAAAAAATCCTCTCACCTGGTGCAGTATACACATAGCTGGGCTGTGTCAGGATCATCCCCTCCCTCAAAAACCTAGGAAGAGTCACTTCTTTAGGATGTTTATGAGCTGATAATTTGGCCTGCACAGCTTGGTTACCAGAGCTCGAGGGAATCAGTAACATCATGAGGACTCTCAGTGTGCATTTTATCAGCCAGCTCTGCAAATGGAGATTACAGCCAGGTCAGGAGAGGGCAGAGGGCTGCACTGACACCTCTGCCACCACCTGGCTGCTGCCCCAGACAGCCAGGCAGAGGTCTCTTTACCTGGCCTGCACTCAGCTGGGCACTCGGAGGATGACAAGTGCGCAAAACTAACCCCCAAGTCTTCCTTTATATGGAAAGTAAGCAACAGTTCTCTAGATTGAGCTGATCTTGTATCAAAAATAAGTAGACACTACAGGAAATAAATCTGCACCAAAGCTTGATTCCTGCATGGCTGATGTGGTCTCACAGCATCTCCAGAATGGTGCACCAAGGACAGAAGTACAGACTAACAGATACACACTCTCCTCTTGTAAATTTTTAAGCAGACCCAGCTTCTGTTCACACTGAACTGTGCCCATGGCCCCCTTCAGCTGTAGTTTTCAACATGCAAACCCCTGCCAATGTTTCTAAATAGCATCCACTGTCCAAGAACCAAGTTCAAGACAACATACATCAATACTCCTACTCCCACCATTGGTGAGGGCAAAACTGCACCTCCCAATACTCGCACAGATGATGCTGGACACAGGCAGTGTTCTGTACACCCATTAGAGTAGCACAGATGTCAGCACCCACAGAAAAGTAGCAGAAATATCTCCACAGCTGAAAATAGATTCAGCAGCACTCGCCCACTGTGGAAATGCTGCCTTTGAATTCACTGCCAAAGACAGGGAGAGTTTGTGAGGATACAAATTCATGCCACAGGCCACTCGGCTTCTTGAGGATCCTCACATCCCCAGATACAAATCTTCCCTATCTGCAATAACACAGTTCTGCATCCCAGCTGAGAGCTTCTTGGCTTTCCATGGCTGCCCTATGCCAGCACAGGGGCATAATTGCCCCTGATTTATTTTGCAGAGGTTTTTTTATTCCAAGTTAAACCAGGTAAGAACCCAAAAGTTCATTTTTAAAATGCAAGAAGGGTTTTCAAAAACAACCCAACTTTTTCTGTAAATAGGCAGGTCAAAGCAGGGATAAAGAGCTTAGTGGCATGGAATATTAAGTTAAATGGAGCATTCAGGACAGTTAGGCCTGCTTACAGCCCACCACCTATCAACTGCATTGGGCTATACAGCATTATGCAGGTAAAGCAAAGCAATTGATGAAGAGCGCATAAATAAACAAAGAGTCCTAAGTAACATCAACATCAACACTTTGAGAATTCTGATAAACTTTTCATTTTGTCTTGCAGAGTTGAGAGGTTTCAATTACGCATTGCCGAGAGAAAAATATCTCCTAAAGGAAAGTGAAATTAAAAGCCACAGGGATAGTCAAGCACGGATGCAATACAAAACCAGACTGAGACAGTTTTTACCACAGGAGATGTTGGCAAAGGCTTATCCTTTTTAAAGGACTTTTAAAGAATGGCTGTCAACAGAATTCCCATGGAACTGAAAAAACTTGCAAATATTTATTAAGCTGCTCCTATCCTCATTACTTTAATGGAAATGCTGAGTCAACTAAATAAGATATTCAGCATTGAAGCCTTTCACTATCTTAGTGAAAGAGATATAAGAGGTTTCTCACAAAACGTTTCACAGTTTCCTCTCGGTTTGTTGAGGTCAGGCAACTGCTTACAAGAAAACCATCCTCATGAAGGAAGCTTTTAGAAGCCCACAAGTTCAAACGCTGTGGTGGTGGCCAGAAGAAAGGTGGGGTCGGTGGTGAGGGTGCCATAGCAAGTTATGGGCAGGGTGTGGATATCACCTTACTTGGAAGAATGCGGGATGCTACACATCCATTTCCACACTCTTCCAAAGCACAGACAGATCCTCACACAGACCTTTCTACCAAATGTCTTTCCCTGATGAAACCAGATCAATGAGCAGTCTTTTACAAGTCCAATTTTCCGCTTTACAAAACCAGTTGTTCTGGTCCTTAATTTGTCCTTTTCTGACCCAACAGAGCTGGCAGCTCTGGCACTGTGCTTGGCATCAACTGTGGATAGAGCAGCTGTACCAAGCACAACGTAAATAGCTCCTAACAAGAAAAACAAGGTTGATGACTCATCTCTGATTGCATTTTAATTGAGAAATTCAAGAGTTTTATCTTCAGCTTCTGGTAAAGCCAACACCTGTCCACAACCAGCACAACACAGCCATAACCCACAGAGCCTGTGCACACAGCTGCAGTGGCCTCTGCTTTTGTGGGTTTTTACATTACTCAACCAAAAAAAATATATTTTGAGCTTTTGAAAGTAAACGTGTTAAGTGGAGATTTAGCTTGCTGTTTTCAGCAACATCCAAAGCATTGTATGCTCCTATACTAGTGTATCCATATGTAGGATCCTGTAAGTATAGGATATCGGTGCACTGAGCTTCACAGGATATTGGAGGGATTCATCTGCTCTCAAAGTGCCCTTCTCTCCCACCAAGGTGGGAACTCAACATCTATGGAGGCTAAAACAATGCTTGAAAATGCTGGCACTAAGGGTTCCAAAAGAACAGCAATGTCCATCTCCCTTCAAAAGATGCCAAGCTGTGAACAGCAAGAGAACAGATGCCCTGAGTGTCAACTGGGGTGAATCTGTTACTTAGGAAATGAACAGCAATGGCCAACTTACTTCTCTCAGCAAGTCCATTTTAAACAATAAAAATAAATATACAAAAAAAAAAAAAAAAGAGAGAGAAAGGAATTACTTCTATCTAATTCTCCTTGACCTGATTACTCTCTCCTGCTCTTCATGGGTTTTGTATCCAGACATTCCATAATACTCACAGTAGATTTTATATTTTAAAGGAAAAATAAACAGGTGAGATTTATATTTTTATATTGTTTCCATTCCATTAAAATTTTTTTGGACTTATGCCCATTATTTTTTATTAGATTATATGGGTATAATATAAATGTGCCTAAAATATGAGAAACTCCTTACCCCCATGTATAAGCTAGGCCTAAGCAGACATAATAACTTAAAATTTACACTTTCTAGGAGTTAGATAATACAATCCTCTCAGTAAAGCATTCTTGTGCAATGACTGTGTTCAAGAGTAATAATGTTTACAGTCAATAAAAGACATGATCAAGGCAAAAATTACCAGGGAGCCTTAATCACCTTGAAATGGTTTTTGGTTTTTTTTTCTGAAGTATCAATCCTATTTTAGGAAAGGAATATTTTGAGTCCTATTTATATATATATACCCATTGCATGCTTAAATTAGCAAAAAGAAACACTTTAAAAGTATGCTAGTTATATATAGTAAACAGCAGAGGGAGAAAAAAAAAGAGAAATAGCTTAATTGATCCATTACTTAATTCAGCTCCATGCCATAGTCATTCTTCTTTCAGAAGCAATTACAGTGTGTGTACCCAAGTTTATGGATTGCTCAGCACTGCCCAAAATGGTGAGCTATGCACCATATGTATCTTGTTTCAGAAACAGAATGGCATTCTCTGTTCACAGTAAGGCAAAGAAACACAATGAAATGTGGACACACGGATGTTTCCCCCTGAAATCTATTTTACATTAATTACTTTAGGCGTATTTATATATACAATTCCTAGCAAAGGATTTGTCACAACCTGTATTTTCTCACTGTATTATCAAGGGGAGATCTTAATAAAAGGAAGCTGTTAATGTACATTTTTTGATGGTAGCACGCTAAATAAGACACAGATATATTGCTATCAATGCACATTAAATTCCTAATACTAAGCTCCAGGTTCTGAGGACACATTTGTTTTCTTATCAGTAGTTTAAAAAATAAGGATCACCCCAAGTAACCCTTTCCTAAACAATGAAGGAAAATAAGGGCTCAGTGTAAGCCCTTATAGAATTTAAAAGTTGTTACTCCTTAATGCTATCCTCAGTAGCAATGCAGACACAACAGATAGAGAAATCTGAGCAATTCTTTCAATCAGATGAAAAGCCACCATTTACAACCTGGCTACACTGGGCTACAGCAATGCCACCCCATAATTCAACTACACTGTACCCAAGCTGTGCTATCCTGTTGCATAAAGATGTTCATCACCCTGTGTGGATAAAAGGGTTTTTAGAGAAACCCAGTATTACATTATCTAATACCTATTGAAATTCCATTGGAGAGTAATGACAGGTTTCTTGGGTCCACCTTGCTGAGAACAAGAAACCTTATTTCCATGCACAGCTATTTATTAAGAATACATTGCCTAAGTAGAACTTGTCAAATGAAACCCACCTGACATTAAAGCATCGAGCTGACAAGTGAAATCATGTTTCTACATCAAGCACATAGCGCTTGAGTATCAAAGGTATTGCTTCTATAATCAGCTAATGTAATTATACATGTATATTACATACATGCTTTGTGCACAGTGGTGATGATGCAGTGCATTAACATATTATATTTAGACCTGTCATCCGTCTTTGTGCAGTTCAGCTATCTGGACACACATCTAATCTTCTCAATTGTATAAAGTTTCATTAGAGTCCTGCTGTAGATCCAAAGCAAAAATGCAGATATAGCAGGCTGGGGTAAGTTCTATATCTCCTGCACAGAGACCTAAGAGAGAAGAGCACTCTTAGGAGTAGGATCCAAGCCCCATTTTTCAAGTATTTCTGGCAACTTTCTGCCACCACCCATGATGTCAGGTTGAGAAACAAACTCAACAGAGCAAATCAAAATCCTGGACAAATATATTCTGCTTCACAGTTCTGAGCATCACTCAAGGCCATGATGTTTTTGGAAAGACAGCTCTCTCTGGCAGGGAGAACAGCATATTCCTGTGTTCTGTCTATGTCCAGCTCGTCCAGACTGAGGGCAGCCTGAAACACAGCACAAAATACATGGAACTGTGCCCCCAAGAACAGCTCTCAGCCAGTACCTAAGAAATACTTCTGAAAAAAAGCAACAGGAAAAGTGGGAAAACCTGCATTTAAAAGCAGCCTTGTAACCTTGTTTGACTGACAGAGCAGACAAACCCAAAGGATATTCTCTGCATAAGCCAAATGAAACAGAAAGAAGGCATGGGAAAGGTCAGCGCAGTGGCACGTGTAATGCACACGCGTCCTAAATGAGTAATCTCTGCTCTAAAAGACTGCATTGCAGCTCCTTGCATTCACTGAGAAAGCCATGGGTGGAACTCAGCCCCATACTGAGCATTTTGGGAAAAGAGTCAGTACCTCTCCAAACTGCAGAACAACTGCTTGCAGCAAACACAGATGATGATCTATATACATAAGTGGTTACCTTCTGCTCTAGGGCATAACAGGCTCACTAAATACAGAGTCATAAATTGACTTTTCCAGTGGTAAGTCGCAGTAGTATTTAAGAATTAATAATTCATTATTAATTACTAATTTTATTAGCTATAATGTAATTGGGCTCACGAATACTTAATTCCCCACAAATGTTTCACCATCCTTTTTTTCCTTTTTTAATCTCAGCACTCCTACAGTGATTATGTGTCTTTTTATTATGCTAAAAATGTTCTTCTGGTTTGAAATATTCATCTCTCAAATAGCCATAGACTCCTCCTGTTATTTTCCTTTTGTGCAAAGCAATGCAGAAACAAGTACTCATTTTCACTTCAGTGGAAGCTTGTAACCCCTCTGTGAATTTTACCAAGACGTTATACATCTCAACACCTAAAAAGTAGGGCATCCAAAATCAGTGGCCCTTTGGAACATGTAGCTCATTATTTCATCTCACTTTCCAGTGCTCAAACTCCTCCTCCCAGGTCAGTACCTGCTGTCTGCACCACTGGCAGCGTTACAGCTCTGAGCAAGGGCACAGCTGTGCACAAAAGGACTTCATTTCCTTCTCATAAAACCAGGGCTACTGATGGTGCAGGAGACTTTTATCCAGTGGTTATCCAGCAGGAAGATCCCAAGAGGAGGTGGAGGACCTTCCACAGAAACATCCCTAACTGGAGCTCTGCTCCCAGCCACCCAAGGTGACACTCCTCTTGCTGGCTCGCTGTGATGATAAGTTCTGCCCACCAGGCACCAAGGAACCAGAATAACCTCAAAGAAAATCAGACTCAGCAGAGAGACTTTCAACAACAAAATTCTCACCCACCTCCCTTCCCATTTCTCTGCCACCCAGAGAAGGTAGCTGGAATTAGAGGCATATAAACTGCCTGGACACTTCCATCTCTCCCACCTCCCCAACTCCACTGTCAGCTTTCTGCTTCTGAACAGCAAATGCTTTTTCACCCTCTGCTTGTGCACCCTCTCCATCAGAGGAGGTGTCTTCCATCCTATCTTCAAAAGCCAAGCCCTAGGACTGTTCTGCTGTGCCTCTTGTTATTCTAACATAAACAGCAATCAGCTGCAAGAGTCAGACTCTTTTTTTCACAACTTTTGGAGCTACTTTTGGCTTGAAGATTTATTTTTCATCCAGTCAGCTTTCTTAATTGTACAGGACCAAGTTTATTATAGACTGACTAATTCAGTAACTGTCTAAAATGATGGCACAGCTTGTGCCAAACTGGAATATATCATCGAGGCACACAGATCTGGCCTAGTATCTTCTTGGGGAGTAGGCACTCTTACACAAATTAAAATAGTAAAAGAAATCCTTTGCTACACTAAAAACATGAAAATACTGCCCCAGGGTAATGAAAACCAAGCAGGGTTTTTAAAAAGGACTTTGCAGACAGTAAGAAAAAATACATTTGCATATAATAGTGAATACTTCTGACTTGCATCAATCTTAAAACCATGCAATAGAAGCTCGGCTTCCAACTCGCGAGGGCTACACAGGCATTAACTGTGTCTAATTCATTATCCCATAAATAAACTGGCACCAAAGAGGATGATTAGACTGGTGGCCTAACACAGCAGGACACTGCCTGTGCCACACTTTGCTCAAATTGGAGTAGAGAAGGGTGGCAGAGAGGAGGCTACAGGAATCTTCTGATTAAATCCCCTGAGAGAGGTTCCTCCTTGGCTCTGGAACACACACTGTAAAGCAGCCCATTAGTGATGTGGTAGCAATGTCTTCCTACCTCTACAGTTTTGCAAAGGTTTCTTCTGTAATGCACATGAAATAATGGGAATAGTAACCACGAGAACTGCCAAAGAAAAGCCAACTAAAACACAAAGTAGTTAACAATCTCTATTTAAATAACCTCAGGGAATTTACTAGGACTTGACTAAGACACTACGCATTTGATTAATCCAAAATTATTTAATTCCTATGTTTTCATGGGCTTCCCAGAATTTCCATGCTGGTGGTAAATATGCCCAAGAAAGAGATTCAAGATTAGTCCCCACAATTTAATCTGCCCTTTCTTAGGCTGAATGTGGCAACTTTGAAATAACAGCGTTCTTGAATATTAGACTGTAGTGCATTAGTAAATGAATCACATCTGTTCAAGTTAGAAGCAACTCCAAAATAAAACTGATGCACACAAGTTTAGAGTCCAGAAACTGCCTTCTTGATATTAAGATTGTTTGCATTACAGAGATCTGATGTTGCTCATCATATGGATGTTACTGTTTAAAGTTATAGAAGCTGCCATGACTCTCACCCTGTTGCATAAGTTCATGTCTTTAATTTTTCATTTATATGAGAAGTTTCTACATTTCTTGTTCTCTACCTTTCCTATCCACTGTATCCTGCTCCAATTTCTGTCTTTATTTACTGCCTACATTCAATGTATTTCTGGCAAAAGATTTTAAAATTCAGTATTTGTATTTCTCATAAAACAAAGAGGAAGGTAAAGAACATCATAACAGTAAAGAAAAATTATCTAACGGATCTTGAGTATTTTTTTGCATTCACTCTCTAGTAAGAAAAGTGCTGGTAAAACCTCTTTCCATTCCCATACACTAACCACTACTAATCACACGAATTCAGCCTGTGAAAATGTTTTGCAAGTTTACCTGTTGACCTTTAGTCTCTTGATTCTTTTGTGAAGATCAAGAAAACACTTAACAGTTTCCTGATCTAAAAGTGCTTATATGCAAATAACAGAAAGAAAGGAAAGGTGCAGAAGACGCTTTCTAACCCTGTCTTGTCAGAGCCAGCACTTCTGCTTTTGCAGTAGGCACCTTCCCCTTCTTTGTCCGTTACTTCTAGCTGGGATTTATCATCTCTGCTACTGTCACACGCTTGTTGATGCCACCTCTTCATGCAAATTCCCCCAAATTACTCTTAAGAATGACCTGTGAATTTGCTAAATAATGAAGGCAGAATGCCTGTGGTTGCAAACATCTACAAAGCTGTGAAAGCTGGGAGAGAGGTGAGAAATAACCACTGATCTAAAACTCTCAAATGCCTGCCTGGGGCAGCCCTGCTGTGTGGAGTGCTCTTGTTTCTCGAATTATTTTGGCACTGGGTTCTTCTTGAAACCCCTGAGGGCCAGGCTTGTAGGTCAGTCAGTAATAAGGGTCTGCCACCCAGCCACAGACCCCCTTGGACTATGAACACAGAGAGTCCTCCTGGAAGAATCAGATGTGGAATGAGGGGTAACACATCTACTACTAAATAAAAGGCATCCAAAGAAGTTTCCTGGTGGGAGAACAAAACTACCACAACATTGTCAAAAAGATCCCTGGCATAATTTTTGGCCCATTCCAATTAACATTACTTCCAAATTTTATCAGGCATGACTGGAGGCCTAGCATGTGCCTGAAACTAGTCCCATTATTGGTTTGGACCTGGTTACACCACTGCATAGGACAAGAGTATGTTCAGAGCACTGTCAGCTTTTAAACTGATTTTTCTAGAGGTAGCTTTGTGTTATTTTTGATGCAGATGAAGGTGTCCAGAAGTAATGATGTTGGAGTAAAACACAGGGCTAAATAAGAATGTAGTTTTGGAGAACGTAAGCAGAATGTTTGCTATATAAATAAAGATATGTGAATGCTTGTATATCATCTCTCATCATTTTGTTTCCTTTTTAGCACAAGGAGGCATTAATTACATTATTGACACATATAGATATACAAACAGAATTTTAACTTTATCTCTCTGGTTTAATGATAGACCTAAGTACCAAAATTCACACTCAGGTATCCCTACACGTACAAAACTCACCTTCCACATACAGCAAGTGAAACTCCCTACTTTCGACCAACAATGCAATAAATGGATTTGAGATGAGGGAGAATTATAAAATCAGCCTCACATCATTTGTACGGCATCTATCTTCCCTATTATGACTAAAAACAGCAGAATCCTTATAGCAAATCATCTGGAACTTGTGTCAAAATAATGATGTCCATGCCAACAAAGATGACGTGATTACAATAAAAAGCAAGTGAAATGTCATGTCATATATCCATTATGCTTAAAAAGAAAGGAATTGTGCAAAACTTGATATGTCAGACTTCAGATTTCAAGGGGATCACCACAACTACTCCTCTAAGGTTAACCTTCAAGAATTTCCTGCACGTCTCCCTTTTCTTGATGTACCTTGTATGAGTTCAGCGCTGTTACCAACACACACTGAGATACACATTGGCCCGACATTATCAAGACTGTTTTGTATTGTTTCTGATGCAACCAAGTCAGCACAAACAGCCAAAATAGTCTATGGCATTCCTTTGCACCACAGTCTTCAGACTTCATCAGTGCATAGCTGTAAATGATCCTTCTCCGGGTTTATGTCAATGACCTCAGCATATTGCTCAAGACTGAAACAGCCCCATCTTCACCTCCATTTTAAAGGTCAAGGGTGTTATTTCTGAGGGTTTAAAAAGTCAGTGTTATACAATGGTGAATGTGGGTAAGATATTACTGTACCTGGTAAATTTAAACAAAACAGGTTTCTTGTGAAGTTCCCAGGAATAACAATTGCAGAAATTGGGGGTAAATTCACACTGCATTTGGCAGTGGTTGCTCACTCCACATTCTTATCCCAAGGAAATATAAGTGTGTGTCCTGCTGGTGCAAAGTTTGCATGCACAGGCAACCTACTGCAGAATTGCTGAAAAAATTTCTACTGAAATTTTTATAACACTATTTTCAGTTACATGATTGTGATATTTTTTCTGTATATTACCTAAATTATTAATAAAAAAATCAGTACTTTTTTATTCATCTTGTGTAGGTAAATTTGTTCAGAGCACTTGAGTTCTTTTCAGAAAATGTTTACTGACTGTGGAGCGTGTCTGAAGAGCTTTTATAAAAGGAACAACTTTTTTTAGATATTTTTCACTGCTAGTATGTCCAAAGGAAAAACTTCTACTCAGTCTGCTGTTAAACTCAATCCATTCTAAACCGTAAATGTGCAAAAAATTCCATATTACTCTGAAAATACTGAGTTAGATTTTCAGAATTCTCTGAGGAAAAAGGCTTCAGGAGCCACTGGACAATTAAATCCTTTGCATTTAGGAGCTCAGCGTTTCAGTTAACCTTTTCAATATGATCATGATAGGATATTTTTGATAAATATTACTGCTCATCAAATAAAATATTTTCAACAAAACATATTTTACCAGCTATTTCTGCCACCTACTAAGAAAAATAAGGCTCTGGTGTTCTTCACTGTAGAGAGCAGCACATATCAGCTAAGACTTGAGCCACTTGTCATTTTGACTTCTGCTTGGGGAGAACAGCATGAATTCCTACACCTGCAGCCTTTGGTACCACTCACATGTGTTCCTGGACTCAGCTCCAAAAGGTGCATCTTAAAAATAGTGTAAAAAAGGGATTCATGCGGATTTTTTGCTCAGTTGCTTCCCAAAATCTTGGCCCCACTTCCAGTATATGTTTAAAAAAACCCCAGGATTTTAGTGGCCTTGGCTCACAGTCAAATACAGATTCTGCCAACTTCAACCCATGCTCCTGTTTCAACTGGCTAAGCCAGTTTGCCAGAACACAGACAGGAGTTCTTAAATAAAGTCTGATTGTCAGGGGATGCTCAACAGTGAAATCAAAACAACCATTTAGATAATCACATGCTATGGGGACCGGACAAACACATGCCACTGTGCAAGCCCAGCTGCTCCAAAATCAACTCCTTCAAGGACTTGCCTAAACCGGGTCCAAGCCAGAGCAGGTTCCATAAGCCACAGGCTAATGAAGTTTCCCTTCATTAGAAGAATAGCCCAAATCTGCAGGCCACTCAGTTCCTGTCCTGCTGCAGCTGTTCCTCAGCCTCTTGGGAGAGAGATTCTCATGAAGCCAAGTCTTAAATGTGTCCTCAAGCTTGAACAATCAAGATATAAATCCTTCCCCACTCCTCTTTTCTTTCAGTATCTTTGAAGGCATGAAGGTGGCAACACCTGCCAAGGTGCATCAGACAAATTGGAAGTCAGCTGAGCAGTGGTTCTCCCCTAAATTTATTTCCAGAGGTTGATGTGAATGCAGTATTAGCGGATAACCATGATAAATCTATCTAGAGATAACTATGATGAATCGATCTACTCATAAAGATTAATTGGTTCTATTTGCTCCTTCTGCTATTGTTATTTAAAGAATCAACAACCTAATTTTCAGTAATATTTCGCAGAAAAGAATATGATTTAGACTACTAAGAGTGTTCACCCATGTCCCTCAAGAAAATGCCAAAGATAAAATTACAAATGCATAGGTAATTTATTTGTGCAGCCATGTGTATCAAAACAAAATATATTTCTCTGCATATTCTGACCAACTAGCTGCACAGTAATATTTTAAGACTAATTTTAATATCAAAATTAAATACGTTTTCATAACTGCAGTTGTCAGGATCATAGCTCAATGTGTTTTCCTTGCACAAAACAGGAAAATTTGAGTGAAATGGTACAGCTAAAGGGTACATTTGCCTGGGGAATTAATCAACTGCCTACATGGAATATGCACATTTCATTCCTTTTTGCTAAAATAATGGTGAATATGGAAATTTTCCATGTTTTAAAAATTAATAGTCCTTTAAGGAACAGCTGCAGACACAAGGTTTAAATTAAGAGAGTTGAAATAATCAACAACATGTTCATAAAACAAGAGACCCTCTAGGCCCACGACAGCGTGGGACACAGGCAACAAAACATCCAGGATTTACCTAGACAGAGGGAGATGTTCTTTATACCTGACAGACAGCGTGAATACAACATCCATAACATCAGCTCTCACTGGGTGGCTCCAGGTAGGAAATGAGAAAGTCACTGAAATATCCACTGCATGTGTTGTTTCATTAATCACCATTCAGAGGAGTACATGTGCACCCAGCCAGTTTGAATTGGGACAAATAATATCTCAGAAAGATGCGTCGGGAAAACGTACTCCTGCACTTCTTAACAAAACCTGGGGGTCCAGGGGGGATTTACATTATACTTGGAATATCTGCATTCCCTCTCACTTTTTTTTAATAAGGGAAGAAACAAAAACCAGAAAAAACCCCAACCAATCAAACAAAAAAAACCAAAAAAAAACCCTGAAAAACAAAACAGCAAAAAAATAAAACCAAAATAAAGCAACATCCAAAAAAAACTCCAAAACACAAACAAACACAAAAAAACCCAAAACAAACAAAACAAAACAAAAAAAAAACCAACAAAACAAACAAAAACAGAACAAACCACAAAATTGGGCATAGAGTTCCCTTTTCCATTCTGGGTAGAGAGGATCATACAACTTCAGTTATGAAAGATTGAAAGGTGACACTCGTGGTCCCACTAAACAGGACAACTAAGCAGAATGAATTAAACTAAATGCAGTGCCTGCAGGTTAACTTTTTTCACCTCGACTGGCAATTATGTTCCTTCTGGCTTTCCATGGAATTGATGATCTCACTGGCTCTCTCAGGTACAGTTACTTGTCCCAATTTCTTTCAGTAGACAGCTTTGATCTGAGGTAGAATTGGAGTCAGGCCTGCCACTCCTGTCTAATCAGAAACAGTGAGGCAGGAAAGAAGAAGTAATCTCCACTAAAACTTTTGCCAGTTTAGTTTGTGTGACAGATAATGCATTTCTAAAGACTCCCATGAGAACTCATGTGGAGGAGGTTTAGTGGGCTATGAGCACACTTCGCAGCTCATACTATATCACACTAATCATCAGCTTACATTAAAAAGGCCACCTGTCCTTGCCTGTTTGTTCCCTGTGATGAAAAACCTTCCTCTATAAAGCAGTAGTTCAATTAATCCATACGTTTGTTACAAGATTTTGCACATTAACATCCACTCATTCTGCTCCCAGTAAATCTACAGCTTTTCTTGTCAGGTTTTATGCCTCTGTTTTCAGGTGGGAGGGAAATGAACTGAATAAAACTATGAAAACATATTAGTTCACAGCTCGACTTCTCATCACTTAAAAACCAAAATAAGAAATAATTTTTCTAATGTCTGACAAGTTCAGATAAGGGAATTCCAGTTCTACATCCCAGATGGTGAGATGCCATACATTTCACAGACAAACTTGTGCTGATGGGATTCCTAGCTCAGCTTTGTACACTGAAGAAACCTGGAGAAGCTTCTGAGTTTTCAGGTATTTTCCCCAGGACAAATCCAATCTCAGCTACACAGCACAGGCCAACCAGGCACACAGTTTCAAACACTGACCTGAACTTTTTCAAACATTAAAAGGAAGAGGGCCTTTGATCTCAGATCTGTACCCTTCTGCCCTATCTGCAACCTGACCAACAAAGTGCTACAGACCCGAGCATCTCTGGGAAGGTACCTTTAGACTGAGAGCAATCTAATATGATGAAAAGTCTCAATCCAACAGGGAAATACAGGCATGCTGCTCCACATCACTCTCCAGCCACCACATCAGCAAGGGGAGCTCATCCTGATAGCCACAAATGGTCCCTGTTACTTAAGACTTGGTTACTTACTGCAGCCATTTCTGGATTACTTGGCTTACAGTACAGGATAGAGAGAGAAAGCAAGCAGTGGAACCACGATGCAGATTGAAGGTTAAAACAACATGAGATGGATTAAGAAGGCATGCAAGGAAAGGGATCAAAGGATGCTTTGTGTGTTTGATGACCTGGAACAGATCCTGCAGCTTGCATCAGCCAATTACGGGTTTTATTTCGGTTTGACTTAACAGCTATTTGAGAAGCTTGCATGAGCAGATTTAGATATTGCAGCTTTCAATAATTTCAGCAGATAGAGGACTAGAGATGCTAATTATTTTGTTTATGTAAGAGCTGGCTTTGTTGTTGTTGTTGGTTTTGGTTGTAAATGTGTACTATCTAAGAACAATTTCACAAGATGTGAAGTGGTAATGGCAAATATTATTGCTCATGTAAATATCTGTAACATATATAAAGGAGAGTTATTTCCCTTAGTGTGGCAGCACTAATTGTTCACCAGTTAGAAGGGAGCTCTAAAGTTTTCTGCCTTTACGATATGTTAACAAATGGATATTCACCATAATTTGCCAACAAAATTTAGTTCAAACTAAACAAGATGCCTCCTCCCCTTTTTCATGGTTACAATACCAGGCACTGCAAAGAAGGGGAAGAATGAGCATTAAACACATAATATAGGAAAAATAACAAAAGACTCTTACAGAAATATGATCCTATCCATGGAAGAGATACTTTTTTCTTGTTTATACTTAGGCATTTTTCTTTCATACTTTATATGACTATAAAGACAAGTACTTCAATGAGTGATTAAATTAAGCTAAAAATGAATTATAATCTCTAAAATAAAATTCCAAATTCAGTCCTCAAAGACTTAGGATGGTTTATCTTCCCCACCAGAAATATACCCTACATAAGAAAGATTGATTCTTCACATTAAATCAGGGGAGAAGGGCTGAGGATGTTTTGTTGTGGGTTTTTTTAGTGCTTTTGTTTTATTTCAGGGTGGATTATTTTAAGTGTGAGGAACCGAATAAAACTGCATCTTATCCCCTGACTTGGATTTTCTTGAAATCAGCAGCTGTACTTTCCCTTCTCCTATGGTAATGACCACATCAGGATCTGGTTCTACATGTAGAATCATTTTAAATTTAAACTTACATGATCAAACCCTCAGTAATAATAATTTTTAAAAATCATCAGCCCTAAAAAATCTTAGCCCTTATTTGATTTCTTTTTCAGATAAAGAATCCATATAAATCTTGGCTTTTAAATGTTTTGCCCCAAATCATTGGCAAGATGATATAACAAAAGCATCCTTTTCCAGTATGAATGGAACTACTTTAGATCCTATTTTAGGGGTAGGACTTCACCTCTAGATATAACTCCCTCAAATGTCAAATCACATAATGAGACATCTAATTTTTGTCCCTAGCTTCCCTCGGATGGAAGCAACTATTTTGTCCTCATCCTGCTCTTCATTTTACACATATCCCCAGATCCTGTTGGTCTGTACGACTGAGGACAATGTTTAGCAGATGTGTTTTCTTTACTTCAAAAAGAGAAAAGTAGACAGTGGGATGGACAAAATAGGGTGAAAAATAAATTAGAGAAGCCCTACTAATTTTGTGGTGGGCAAAGGATGCTCCAGGTGCCCTGACAATGGTGGCATCTGTCCAGAGAGACCCTGATACCATTAAAGCAACCCTTCAAAAGCATTTCTAGCCACAGAGAAGGCATTTCTCTGGAATAACACCTGGGTAATAAGCATATGTCTGGATGTACAATGACACAAGAGTATAAAAAGAGCATAAAAAAGGCATAAAGGAAATAACAGATGGAAATGTACTGTCCACCACCATTAAAAACTGGAGGTGAGGGCATGTTCATAATTTCAGCAGACAGCTGTCAAGGCCAGAGGTGTTGCAGATGTTTATAGCAACCCAGGGCCTATTTCATTCTCCTGAAGATGAACAGGGGTCTGCTTTTATTCAGACCAAAACACTCATGCTGCAATAAATATGACAGGGCAAATACTCACCTAGTGTAAATAAATACAGCTTCTAAAAAGCACTGTGCAGCTGCTAAGGACTTGGTCTTGTGATCAAATTATTTCCTCTCATGGTACTATCCAGACTTATTGCTCGAGAGTGACAAAGAATCAATCTTTAATCAAAAATGTAAGTCCTAAAAAGATTTAAAATTAATATTATACTGTCATTTCTCATATATTGCTCCAGTGACAACCAAAAATACAGAGGATCTGGAACACAAGCAGCAATGTTCAGCAATTTTCATTTGCACTCGCATTTCTATTTGCTTAAGCACTTTTGCCATTATTTTAACAAAAGAACTTACAGGATTTGAGGGAACCATAAAAAGCATATTCCTGGTGTTCAGCATCAAACCAAATCCCTCAACAAGGCCCCACCTCGCTGCAATGCCCCCAAAACCGGGCTCTGCAAAACCCTGTCGGAGGATCAGGTGAATCTTTCACAGAAACACAAAAGCTATGCATTCCCAGTCCTCTGTCAGAGGGTGTGCACTACACAACCCCTTGGAGGTCAAAACAGGTTTTTGGATAACAAAGCTCCCAATGAACCAGGGGTGAGTGAAGGAGAGTGCACTCTGCTTTTCCTGTTTTTTCCAGAAAAAGCTGCATGGATGGGGGACGGAAGAAGTGGGCAAGTAATGTCTGCACTGTTAGAAAGGAGCTGTACACATTATCAGCAGGTTTTTTTTCATGCATCTTAAGACTTACTAGCCACTCCAAAACCCAACAACTATGGCAGAAAATTATTCTTTTTTTAATGGGTTCCTCAGGTTTATTTTTGACAAGACTGATTTTGAAAGAGTCAATTTTACTTTAACATAGATGCTGGCCTGGTGAGGACCAATATCAGGACTCATTTACAGACAGTTTAGGATATAGCTTTGCACTGTCCTAGATGGGGTGACAGGGTTCACTTCTGATGTGGGCTAAGAGTGAAACAGTGTCATTCAGTGTCTGATTCAGTGAAGACCGTATTTTCCCCAGGTAAAATCTTACTGTGCCACTGGCAGCCAGAGGAGCAGAACAGCTGCCCTTTCCTTGGATAACCATATCTCAAAGCCTGTGCTTAAAACCTTTGATTTGTTATTAATTCTTTCCTAGCTCTGAATCATTGCCCGAGCAGGCCAGAAACAGTAATTAATAATAAACAGCTTTAGCTATTACAATATCTTTTTTTTTTCTTCATTTAAGCCACAGTTCTTAAGCCCAGATGGATAAACTGTGAGATGAGCTCTCAAAATATTTTCCAAAATGATAAACACCAGCCTACGGACATCACCAAATATTTGAAAAGCTCTGACAATCTCACTGAGATTATGGCAGAAGGAAAAAAAAAAAGATAAAGGCAGTTTAAAAGGGAAAGCAAAAGTCACCAAAAAAGCAAAGCAAAATACAGCAAAGCAAAGACACTCCTGAATTATCAACACTGTTTCCAGCACAAATCATAACACAGCCCCACCCTGGCTACTATGAAGAAAATTAACTTTATCCCAGCCAAAACTAGCACACAAGTGAATTTTACACATTAAGGCTCAGCTCTAAGCCCAGAAAGTCATATAAATTTGTTTCTCTCTAGGGCAGGAGAGCCATGTATTGAAGGAAATGGAAAAGATGGGATACATAAAATCAGTCACATATATCTGAGTGCCAGTGTTAGAGATCCTGCCTGGAGGACTAAAAATACAAAAAATAATTGAATTCTGATCCAAAGTAATAAATTTGCTTTATTGCAATAAAATTTTAAAATCATTTTGCCTTTTTTTCATTCAGTGAGGAATTTATATATCACTTTAAACAGTCAGAAGGAAAGAACCTTTCTTTTCTAAGAGCACTTTCTACTTTATTTTCTGTTTTTTTGATTTATAAAAGACAGATTTTGTACATGGTTACTCCAGTATCTTTATTCCATTGCTTTCAGTACCCATGTCAACAATCTGGGCTGTGAAGCAGAGAAGCTGAGGCAGCAATTTATATTTTGCTCTGTCATTCTTCCTGTAGAAACATTAAAGTCTAAAAGAAGGACTGGGATAACGAGTAGGTGCCTTAACGGGCCAAACCATCAAAACTAAATCAATTGTTCACCTCTCAGCATGCTCATCGTGTGTATGCACAGGCCCATACATAGATGGGGAAAAATAAGTCTTCCATCATTATAAGAGGATTTATAGAGAGGAACCTAAAGGAGAAGAAAAAATTATCTCCTTTTCCTTCTCAACTCTTTTACAGCCGTAAGTTATCGTCTCCGTGTGAGTATTACATATCCTGATTTTCACAAACTTCATCTCCAGCAGCTCCTAAACAGTACTGCTCCTTTTGGCTAAAGGAAACTTTGCTTAGAGAATCACTTTAGAAATTATAGCATTCACACTCCAGCCCATTATTCAATAAAGCTGTAATCAGGTCGCCCTAACTATATTTGTCCCACATTGAATAATCTTTTATCTTTTCCACTTGAACAGCCCCTGCATGCTGTTGCACAATCAAGGGCAATACCATTCTTCTTAAACATGATTGCCTTCATTTCCATTTTCCCTTACTATTAAAACAACAGAAATAATAATTTTGCAAATTATAATTTTCTTTTCTTTACTACTAGCCCCTTAAGACCTACTCCAACAAATTACTTTATTAAAATATAAAGAGCTTCTCTATTTGTTTTCTTCCTTTGAAGAACAGTGAAGTGTCTGGGGATAACACAGCACTATGCTAATGTTTGGATTTATATTTTGGAATACCGATAAACCAGTGTGGACCAAAAGTGATTTTTTTTCATTTTTATGATCTTTTAAAAGCCTCAAAATTATTTTAGGAAGAAAAAAAACAACTCCCACAAGACCCTTTTTTTGTACAGAAGACATAAATACTTTGTTCAACTTAAGTGTATAATACTGCAATAAGAAAAATAAAATATACACTAAAATTTTAAGAGTACACTAAGATGAAAATTTTGAGGAGTGGAGGATACATTTGTTCCCCACATGCACACACATACACAAGTATTCGGTGCCATCAGTTCCTGGCCAGGTTTTTACCCCAGAGTCAGCCTCATCTGAACTGAGGGTCACTTTTGTCCTTCACTCTGACCCTTCCCAAAAGTCACCACTCAGTCAAGGCTGGCGTGAAATACTGACGACAAAAATGGAAAACATTCTGAGTGTTTTCCGCTAAGACACCAACACACAAACTCTGATCACTTATGTGAAAGCCAGGAGCACATTAGTTTACACTGAGACATTTCAGGAAGATACTTGTGCTCTTGGGCAAGGTACAGATTGCTAAGTGCTGTATTATATTTTTCCCACTCCATGTAATGCCATCATATTTCTTCTTCCACATCCATACAACTGGCACAAAATGTTCAACCACGTAACAGATAAGGCAAAAGAAGGAGAAGAAAGAGAGGAAGCTCAAGCAATAGGACTCCCATTTGGTAGTGGCATAGTCCTGAGTTATGTTCTGAAAATAGTGTTGAAGACAGAAATTATTTTAAGCCAAAGAAGAATCATAGAATCATCGAATGGTCTGGGTTGGAAGGGATCACCTAGTGCCACTTTCCTGACATGGACAGGGACACCTTCCACTAGACCAGGTTGCTCAGAGTTCCATCCAACCTGGCCTTGAACACTTCTAAAGATGGGGCATCCACAGCTTCTCTGGGCAACCTCTTCCAGCACCTCAAAACTCTGACAAGAAAGAATTTCTTCCTAATATGCAATCTAAACATAACGTCTTTCAGTTTGAAGCCATTTCCCCTTTTGCTGTCACTACATGTCCTTGTAAATAGTCTCTCCATCCGTACTGTAGGCTCCCTTCAGGCACTGAAAGGCCACACTTAGGTGACCCCAAAGCCTTCTTTTCTCCAGGCTGAACAATCCCAACTCTCTCAGCCTTTCCTCATTAGAGAGGTGCCCCAGCCCTCGAATCATCTTGGTGGCCTCCTCTGGACCCACTCCAACAGCTCCATGTCCTTCCTGTGCTGGGACCCCAGAGCTGGATGCAGCACTGCAGGTGGGACCTCAGCAAAGCGGGGCAGAGGGGCAGACTCCCCTCCCTCCCCTGCTGCCCACAAGCCTTCTGATGCAGCCCAGGAGGCCTAAATTAAATAGAAATTTTAAGTGTGCATATCAGGATATAATTAATATTACCTTGTACTGAACCCAAATATAAGCATACTAAAAAAGCAAAACCAACAGCAATATCTAAGAATTTTGCAAGCGTTGCCACAGACAAACGTACGGCACATGTGCAGCCTGACCATCAAAGGGGCAAAGACAAGCAGTTACATGCTGAACTACATACTGATGGTATAAATTTGGTAGACAGGGTTTTTTAAGTTGAAAATTTGTCAATCTTTTAAATAATCTCTAATTTTATAGCAATATATATAGATACAGAAACATGTATATTCACCTACAACACCTAGGAAAGCCAGCAATGTCAGAAACGCGATTTTCTTTCTGGCTCCAGCCATCCTGTTTATTTTTAACGTCATGCTGTGTGTTTCACATGATAGGCTTTGAAATTCAGTAAGGTTTTCTAAAATCAGATTACCAGCACTGTAGGGGAAGAGCAGCCATTAAGAAGAGCTCATAGTACAAACAGCTGCCTGAAGCCATTCTCCTGAGAATGGTGCTAATCTCAAACGTGCAAATAAAAAGCAGTGGGAAACAACAGAGCAACCTTCTCCCCATCAACTGGAAATAAATGGCACAATTCTTTATTCTTCACACTCCAGTTAATTGAGAGATGGCTATAAAATAGTCAGTTACAAAATTTTATGGACATATTAAAGCCTTACACTACCTTTACTCGTGGATGTACATTATCCACTGATGGATCAAGCACTCTCTGAAACCTAAGACATGATTGGGCAAAACAGAAGCATTCAAAACCCTTTCTCAATGGCTTAAAGAACAATAGGGAGGGGTTAAAACATATGAAAAGACCCAATAAAATCCTGAACATGTCACATCTGAGGCAGCAGACTCGAGCCCTCTCCTGGGCATGATTGCCCGAGATGCCCTCGCTCCTGCTGCTTGTTCCCCTTCCCTCTGTTGCAGAGAAAGGGGAGTGGGCGTCTCCAGTCCCTCCAGAGTGACTGAGCTGCCCAGAAGATCCCCACTTCTGTCAGGAGTAGCTGTAACTGCTTGAATTGCTTGTTCGGACTGTAATGAGACTGGAAGTTCACCCACACCCAACCAAACAGGTACATCTAGAGCTCAGCAAACCCCAGCACAGTAAACAACAACCTATTCCCATCATTTCTACGTCCAGACAAAATACTGGCATTGGCTGTACAGACAACATGCTTGAATTCCACTTGAGATCCATTGACAGGGTGATCTGAAATGAACTGCTGACCCCAAGTCTAGTTCTGGGGAGACACAAAATGCTGTCTTCATGTGAACAATTTTGGCCCAGCAGAGAAATGAGAATGGGGATGAGCCTGGTGCTCCCAGAAGTGATCACTGGAGAACAGAGCTGCAGAACAGAGCATTTGGTGCTGCTACTGCCTGTGCCCTCCTGTTGCAGATAAGCCGAAGACTCCCAGCTGCAGGCTTGAAAATCCAGGACTAAAATATTTGCTAACAAGCAAACAGGCCAGCAGCAGAACGGCTCTGCCTGTACCTCTGAGAGCTCTTCTACCTCACACAACCGCCACAGCATCAGCAACAGAGTTTTTTCTGAGGTGAACAAAAATGACCTTCTAAATCCAGCAATGTGGGAACACACAGGCACATCATGGTTTGCCAGCTAAATAATTTTTTTTTCTGAAAATTTTCTGTTGAAAATCCTGCCTGGGAAATAAACCAAACTCACATGTTGAAACATCACTTTCCTCTTGAAGGTCTAAGATTCTGCTCTGTTTGTGGTGGGGAATTCTTGAGCACAAATCTGACCTTCCTGTACTGGATGGGTCACCAGCTGGCTTCCATGGGAGCTATTCAAGTCTCTCATTATTTAATGTGCAGATAATCAGTAATACATGATCTTTGGGTCCAGACATGTACCACGTGTCAGTGGAGATGATCAAAAGGGGGACTCCCCCAAAATGAGATGTTCATTTCTATTTTCTAAATTAGAGAATTTCTTCGTTTCAGAAAATAAAGATTTCAGTGCATCGCAGAGGCCACCATTAGACAGAGTACCCATACTTCCTTCCAACACAAATCAAATAGCAAGCATTCCTTTCCAATGCAATTTCTTCAAAAAAAGTTTATTTAATATCACACTGGTTTCCCCAGCTATCTATGAATTACTGAGGTGATTGGTCAAGCATTTAGCAGCCGGCTTTTCCCCACCCGCTGTCTACAAGGGCAGATTTGCTGTACTGCAGGAAAAGGGAACTCTGACATTAAATTCGTGGTTGACCACTTTATTCCAAATGTAAAAATTATAAAGGCAACTTAGGAAGAAGAACCTGAAGAGATTTAAACAAATCAATGTTTTTTAATGAACGTTTGCCTTGCAGATACGATCATCTTTAGAGAGAGTAGCACCACGAGCAATTATCACACGCCTAGGGATCACAGGTTTCACAGATGAGCTAAGAAACGTTGTGTAAATCACTTTTTTCCTCTCCTGCCTTCAGAGGCTACACTAAAAAATGCACAAAGCAGGGAAATGCCCAGTACCATTTCCACAAGGAGCACTTGGAGAGCTGTCCAAGTATCCATGCCTCTGTCCCAGGGCATGTGGTGCTCTCCTGTGCCTGTGCTGTGTCAGAGGATGCATCCAATACAGGTCACACCCTTCAGGGTCCAAGCCTTCCTTGTCAGGTGTTTATCACCCCTGCTTTGGCTCCAGAAACCCAGACCAGAAAGACCCAGATTAATCTCTTCCAACACACTGCTCTTTCTAACACCAATTTAAGGGAAAGATTTACCCTGATACACACACAGTGGGAAACTACGTAAATTGAATTTAACCCAAACCTTAGCTGCAAGTTCCTTGCTGCTGTGTTACAAGAAGGTAACAGCACCAATGTCCTCATTCATATTAGATTAAATGTCTTCATCTCTCCATTATACAAAGAATGTAGAACTACCTGCTAGTTAAAAGAAGCCTGAAGCAAAATACCATCAGCTCCATCTCATTTCTGGAGTACCTGCAATGTTTTACACAAACCAACCCCTATAGTTTTCATTCCATTTTGCATTTAAGGAGCCTACAGTCTAGATGAAGTTGAAGCACATCTGACAGAGCCAATTTATATTCTGAGATTTCTGTTTGTTATGTTTTGTGGTATTGACCTTTAATTGTCGTTTACACAAAGGCCCAGACCTCCATGCTTGCCAAGATCGAATTTATCCCTAAAATTTAATATGCAGAATTGAGCTGACTGGAACTCAGCTGAATAAGTACATAAGTCTGGCACACAGTCATCTAAGCTATTTTAACATGATCTTGAAGCGGTAAAGTGTGCAAATCTGTGATCGCAATAATTATATTTTTTAGTAAATCAGATTCAAATTAAAGAAGGCTGGAAAACAGTCTCAGCCTCTCAATTTCTAAAAACAGATGTTTTATTTTATTGGCAAACCACCACATTTAAAAAATCTAATCATCACACAAGAGCTGGGAAAAAAAAGTAGGGTACACATTGCTATTGACGTATGAAATGCGTTTTCTTGCCCTCTAATTCTTGCAGAATTTGGTATTTTTCCCCTTCTTCAAGCTGAAGGAGCAGATAGTGTTATTTAGACACAAGTCTGCTCAAGAACCTGCTAAACACTGAGAAGTAGTTTCATGACCAATAAAAGTAATGAAGACCAAATTCTTACTAATTTGTGTCTACTGTGACTTTCTCATGTGTAGATTTTCTGATGTTTAATAAGGACTGAATTCTCACAGGAACCTTCTTTCAGTGAAGGCAGTGGTAGGCTCTCATCTCTCCAGCTGCTCATTCTTATAAAACTTCTAGAAATGCAGTGTCTCTGAGATTTCTACATGAGAGTCTCTGCTTTCTCTTTCTCTCCACCTTTCAGCTGAATGTCATCAGAAAGAGGCATTCTCATGCTTAATGACCTCCACCCTTATTGATAGACTGATTTGTAATAAAACCAAGAGTGTTCTCAAATTTTAAACTCCGCAGCTTGAAAACCCCATTTTAACAAGTCTGATGAGATTACTCATTGATCTTCATCTCTGAACACCATTTCCTAATTTTTGAGCATCTGCCGGACAGAATAAAAGAAAATAGAATATTATTTGTCAGCATTACCACCATCTTCCCACTCCAAAAGATTCAAAGCCTAACTGCAAAAAACCCTAGTATAAAACACAAAAGTGAATGCATTTCAACCCAGTGTTAGGATTGAGGTGGAGGAAAGGAAATTAATGAATGAGAAAGAAGCATAAGGGGAGAAATAAGAGGGTTGCTAGGTTTTTATTGTTTTCTTTTGCCCGAATACACAAGCACTAAACAAGATAAACGAAGACTTAAATCACAGAAAAGTTTTTTCCCTAGGCGCATATCTGCAGCAGCACACTTACTGACATGCTTGGTTCAAAGGATTATGTGTTTTACAGATAAACTCCATCTCTTATGGGCAAAAAGAATTTTAAGACCGAAGTCATGAACACAATGCAGTCACTGGTGGCTATCTGCACACTAAAATCGACTCCACACAACGAAAGGCTTAAAATCCTTTTTCTTCCCTGAAATTCTATATTCTGAGCTCCACTTCTCCCATACTAGGCTCAGTGAAGCCACTGGCCTCTAGGCAGAAAATGACAGCACTCTCTCTTCTTTTTTCATACTGCCCTGCCTTGCCCAAGGTAATTTATAATGCCATTAGCTATTACATAAGGAGATATGAACCCCTCAGTTTTAGAAAAGAAATGAAGGGGGTGCAGGTTTTCAACTGCTTAAGCAGAATTTGACCAAGAGAAAAATGCTCACTCACACTACAATAACTGAGGAGAGTTGCTTCCAAAAGTGAGTTATGTATTGGAAGCATATTAGTGTCATTACAGTCCAAGAGAAGGTGGTCTTTGAACTTTCTAAGTTGCTCTGGAAGATACTTTTGGCTATATTTACCTCTAATAGGCAAATACGAATGTAAACGTGTGGATATGTTGTGGTTCAACCCCATAGGGCAACTGAACACCACACTCACTCCCTCCCTCCCTCCCAGGACAATATGCAACATGACACGTAGTCTTTACAGCTCTTGTAATAGATTTGACATTATTTACATGATGTACAGAATATATTTTTTATTAAAAGATCCCTCTCTGGATCTATTCCGGTATTTATTCAAAAACAGGAAGAAAGGAATTCACTATAAGCAAAATAAAATATAAATAAAAAATTCTCAAGGAGAATGAAACGTTTTTAGAATTCAATCAAGAACAGGAAATATAAGTAACTAATTTCTAATATTACACTACTGCTGCCACTAAATTGGCTCTGTTTTTGCAGTTTCCTCCTAAATCAATAGTGGTTCATTAGTGTTATACCTTAATTTGTACCTTAAAATAAAAAGGAGTACTGCCTACATTATTAAAAATATCGTCATATGATAGAATACAGACTGGAAGTGATGCTTTCCTTCTTTACTGCATCCTTACCTAATTGCTCAGTAGTTGGTACAGTACTGAATAGACAGATCCAAAGTTAACACAGTGCTCCATTTGCCAGAGAATTTTCTCAAAACTCCACCAAGACACTCCCTCCACCCAGGACATTAATCTTTCCAAAGAGTTTTAATTGTTTAAGCACTTGTGTCCTGCACAAAGGGAAAGATCCAAAGTAATATTGAAACATTTCAGATGCCAAACTGACAGGAAGTTGCGTATATAAATCTCAAATTTCCATCACTTGCACAAGGTTACATGAGAGCCGTAGACTTTTACACCGCATTGCAAAACGCTGCCCATTCAAATATCTGCTCTTGAATACACCCAGAGACACCCTCATCTTTGCATAACAGACCTTGTCTGCAGGCGCTGGAGATGCAGCCCAGTGCAGTCCAGAGTCTGCAAAGCAGGTAATCCAAGCCAAGCCACACCCCAAATCCATCAGGCAGAAAACACACTTGGAGTGCACTGAATCACTGAATTCAACCAAACCCACAGAAATTACAGCCTCTATCACTCACAGACATGAACACAGAAAGCTGCTTGGCATTGTTTAACCAGTGACTATCACACAAACGCCCTCAAGAGCAGAGACTGGAAGCCCAGGTCTCTCCTCCTCAACCTACATGCCTTAATCCTAGACATTAAGGTCATGTTTCTGATTCCTTTATCCCCCTGGAATTTCCTTGTTGGATATTTGTCAATCTCATGTCCAACTTCAATAGGAATGCTGATGGACGATGTCCAGGGAAATGTAAGGGGGTGGTGAAGACAATTTCCCAACAGCAGGAAATATATAGGTGACTTTAACTCCCTGTTCTGTCCCCTGCTGCTCTCACTGTCTCACAGCCATCACTGACTTTGCATTCAACTAAAAGAACAAACCTGTTATCTCTCTCAGATGCCTGTGATGGCTGCAGCATTCCAGTTTTACATTACACATACCTGAAGGCAGCAAACACATCTCTTAGTCACAGAAAAATAACAGAACTGACTTTCAGAAATGAAGGTCTCTCTGGTATTCCACCAGTTAATTTCAAAACTTCTGTCTCAGCACGCCAGAGGTCATGAATTTCATCCTCTGAGTTAACATCTCAAAGCCTGTAAGATATGGCCCAAATTCCCTCCACATCATTCAAAAAATGGAATTTCTGTATATTTTTCATTTTTCATTGACTACAAATCAGGTGTGTTAGTGAAGACCTACCTACACATGTTGCTGTGTCAATTTCTCTCCTGTAGCTTACCTCTGTTATCCAAAAGGCACATATCTACTCAGGTGGAGCCACTATTCTCATCCTTGCCAAAAAGTCTGGTTGCCTTTGGGCATTCTTCTGTTAGTTTCCCCTGGATAAAATATTTGTCTGTGTAAACCTAAAGCCCTCTATACCATCAGAAATGTGTTGCACCTCAGGTGTTGAACATGAGCCAAACAGCAGCAGGAGGAAACAGTTTCTCCAAAGGAGGTGCTGAACACACACACACACGCACAAAAAGCTGCCAGAACCCTACTGCTATGCTCATTCCAAAATATGTATCTATGCATATATATATATATTAGAAATTTTGTATAGCTAAATCTGGCATCACTCACAGTTCCAAAAATGTCTTTCTTTGTAGGTGGTAGAATGCATTTTTTTAGCCCTCCTTTTTCCCACAGACCAAAAAAATTAACATACCCATCCTGGCGTTCTTCTATTTGCTCAGCAGTTTCCAAAGCAATAGAGTCTGTGCAATCCCTTTTCTTTTTCCCTCTTGGTCAGGAAGATCTATCCCAGAGCATTAACCCTGTGGCAAAGCTGAACTTTTTCAGCTCGATTCAGGATTCTGCTGAGGGCCCTCCTGTTCACTCACTGGATGATATATCCACATTTCCTTAGTTCTCTGCCAAAGAACTTGTTCTCTTGATAAACGTCTGATGCAATTTTAACCCAATAATGGATATTATTGTCTTTTTTTTCTGGTCTTAGCACAAGTTGAGTCATTTTGCCTTTCCCACATATTCAACATATGTGTTCAGGACACAGAAATTCAGCTCTATAAATCTGCTTTAGTCTTTTAATCCTCCAGCGCCTCTGGCTTTTCTTTTAGTGCTAGAACACAATTTGTGGCAATATATTAGACCATGCATGAGCATCTAACTTAAAACAAACAGCCACCCTGTTTGCTTTTAGATCAATAGCCTATCCATCTTCTGTTCTGTTGCTACCAATAGCTGCTAAGGGAAAAAAAATCACACAACGAATGTCACCTTTTTGTTCTTTTTGTGCATATCATAAAGGTGATGACAAACTCCCTGTCCCGCTGTGTTTCTTGCACGTTTTCCCATATGTTCAGGTCACTGGGAAATCCCTTCAGCTGGTGTCAGGTGCCACAGCAAAGACCATTTTTTGGAATCTGACTTCCCATTTCAGCTGTGCTGCTGCCACAGGACTCTTTTCCCTCTTGCATGTCTGTAATTGCTAATTGGTTTTGCTTTTAGCATTTACATTTTCCAAGGTTTCCTCTGCAAATTCAAGGACTACAACTTCCAAAACGACAGTAGAGAGATTTGGGTAACTGCCCAATTCAAGGGATGGATTAAATACAAAATATTATGAAACTCCTTAGAAGATAATAAGCATTGAAGACACTGAACCCTATGTGCAAATCAGAGTTTTTACAATACAATATCCTGCCATTCTTCACTAGATAAACACAGAAAGAGGAGATACTACTTTTGCTAATCCACAGGGAAGATAATCTGGAACAATCCAACCATGGCTCATCTTTTCATCCATCATGAAGTGGACGTATTTCTCCTTTTGCAATATTTCCACTATACCTTCCATGAGAAAGAAGACACCCCTTCCAAATGCTTCAGTTTTCTTTTTATTCAGCTCAACAATCAGCAATTAATATTCTCTGTAGCTGGAATATGCTGTCCTTTCAGCTCACAAAACTCTACAGAGTGGCAGGAAAAGCCTGTTCAGACTTGTCTTACTCACTGTGTTCTACCAGATACCAACATCTCTATTATCTTTTTGAGCCATATGAAACAAGATAAAAGAATATTTTCCCCTTAGCGTTTTCACACCTTTGCACTTTATTTCATACATCTGTGTATTTGCTGGAAAAGCAAAGGCCAGCTGATAAATATTTCTAAATTGTTCTGTTATCAGTAAAAATAGGGGGTTTGTTATCTGTCGCTTCCATCTTTAGGAGCTGACTGTTTGCAGCAGGGATTCGGGTCTGAGCATTGTCTTAACTACTTATGGTAACAAATCCTTCTACTACTAGGTCTTTGTTTCCATAGCAACTGTCCAATAATTTCCCAGATAACATTTATGTGATAAACAAGCCTAGAAATCATTGTTGACTCACATTAGAAGAAATCCTATACATTTTGTGCTGCAGCAGTTGCACTGCGTGGCTCTGAGGTTTCGTATTTCATATTAGGAGGTACTCAATCTTCTCCAAGAAGTAATAGGATTAAGCAATTTCCACAAGCATCACAGAATATTCAACACAACTCATTTTAATGTGATCAGGATAAAGGCAACATCCTCTGCATCTGTCACCACACTACGCATTCACAATTAATTAAGAAATGCATCTGCAAGCAGTACCTCATTTAAAAGGGCTCCTTGAAGGAAAGAAAACTAAGGGAAAAGCAGCCAAGCACATATACAATTCCTAGAACTTAAAAAATTTGCTTGCAAAATAAATAAGGGTATTAAAATTAATTAAAAATCCAGAGCCATGCCACAGGTTTTTACTCATAATTTGGGTTACTGTTTACTATTGCTTTTTGAAGCAAGTGCACACAGTCATACTGGATGTCTGAAATATTGTCCATTTGTCCCAATGGAAAAGTGGCACTGGCAACATGGCACAGCCTGGTGACAGGGAGAGCTAGACAGAAACATGAATTCCCCTCACTTGCTGTCCTCAAAAAATAGCACTTCAGTGGAGGAAGACAGTGTCCAGTAAAAGTTGTGCAGGACTGCAGAACAGAGCTGCCTGGCAGGTTGGTAAGTATGTACCCCAACAAATAAATAAAATGAACGTCCAGAGCATCTCGAACAAAATGAATCTGACTTTATCATCTGACAAAGCAGCATGGAAACATCAAAGTCCTCAGGTGTCCATCACAGTCAAGTTCATCACACCACCACTGGACAACACAAAATAACAGCAGCCCCTCGCAGCCACTGCTGTCTCCTGGAGAAAGCTGATTTTCCATTTTGTTTTGCTAACACACTTTGCCAAATACCTGTTGGTTATATTTTCTTGTTTCACCTTCTCAACGTGGAATCCAACTCACTTTGGGCACAATAATGTTGGTCTCAGCAAAAAATGAATAGCTACTGAGGTCACTGACACGGATTGTAACTCAGAAGTGCTCCCTTCCACTTCCCTTCAGCTTCTAGACTGTGAAACTCAAGCCATAAGACACTTGCACAAAACCAATCAAGTCTCTGCATTTGAATTAACAACCTCTGTATTCTATAACCTATAGCAGACCAGAGTATATTATCATTGCGTTCCCTTGAGCTTTCAAATTTATGCATCTTTTTAAGAAAAATATGCATTTCAATATGAAAATCTAGATTATAATCCTTAATGCCTGCAATTAGAGTTGCATGAATTATTTTTTAGGAATCTGTAACAACAAACAGGTTTCTCAAGAGTTTAGCTGAGTTTTACTCAGACCAATTTATTGCTTGTGGCAAAACCCAAACATAAACAACATAATTGTCCTTTGAATTGCTGAGTTAGACTCTCAATGCATAACTTAAGGTTGTGTGAGATCACAAAACTTAAGTCAACATGGACCAAAGCCAGTGAACAAAAAATAGTAGGTTTTGTACAGTTTTGATCAGAGTCCCCTTGGAAGAGTATCTTAATAAAAATAAAATCATTTTAAAAATCACAGCATTTGGAAGTACTTACAAGGCACATCAACAGCATGATTTTCCTCTGAATTGAACAAAATCAAAGTGATAAACTCCATTTTCCAATTGCCTAATCGCCTATCTTAACACTAATAAAATTCAAAAGGAAAAATTCTTAAAAAAACCTAATATTTCTGTTTTGAAGCATACTTTTTGTATTATATAAATAATATCTTTGATTATTCAAATTACTGTTTTGAATTATAGCGATGACTTAGAAGTATATTGGCTTCATCTTATCTTAAAATCTGTGTTGAAATCAGCAGAAAGTTTGATTTCCAACAACTGAATGTCATTTGTTAGATGGATTAAATATCTTTAGCAGTTTCCGTTTTGTAGTGGTGATTACAATAGCGAACAGAAAAACATAGGTATAGAAGTACTATGTATTAAAGGTTCCAGTATCATTAATTCACACAACAATTGACTCGTGAGTAAACAGTTGAATCATTTCACTTCTTTAAGCTATCATTTCTCTTAGCCTGATAAGTCCAAGAATGTTTTCTTCTCATATCCCTCTCAAAGCAATCCAGTAGATTCAACTTTTTCCTTTTGATCGGAAAATCTGTTACACAAATTCAACAGGTAGAACCTCCAGTGTTCACTAACCAGGGGGCCTTCACTAAATGTAGATCCCAGTGTTTGAAGGTCCCGCCCCCCATTGCTTTCAATGTGGTTTTTAACAGTCCCTTGTACCATTCACCTTTCCCAGAGGCTAGTGCGTGATAGGGAACAGGATGCACCACTCAATATCATGCCAATCACTTCTGAAGCAGCTTGAGCACCTTCACAAGCTGCCAGGATCTCATTTTCAGTTGGGGTGTAACAGGCCCCAGATCCTTTCTATCCCCAACTCTATAACCTCAGGGGTTGCTCTCAAGTCTCTCCGGGTACCTTTTGCCAGAGACTCCAGGAAGGACAATTCTCCCCAGCTGCAGTGTAGAGCACATTTTTGACATCCTGTCCTGTCCTGACTGTCCCAAGGGCTACTCTATGGACAAGCTTTGATTTGTTCAAAAGCTTAATGATGTTCTGAGCCCCCCTTGGAATCATTCTTCTTCCATGTCACGAGATAGACAGGGCTTACAGCCTGACTGTACTCTGGGATATGCATCCCCCAAAAAACCACACCTCCTAGGAAAGCCTGTGTTTCCCTTCTTGGTGGCTGCCATTTTGTTGACCAAGTTAATTGGAATCTGGTGACGTCCATTTTGCCACTTTACTCAGAGACAGAGATCCCTCCCCCACTGCCTCTGGCAAGGATATAAGATGGTATTGAATAACCTCTAAAACACACCCACTGCCACAATCCCTCGGCCACTGCAAAAATTAACTCTGTTCTGGCCAGAACCAGGACAACATACAAACCCTTCTGCAGTACAACAAGTAAGGGAAAGCACTCCATGACCAAGTGTTTTGCCTTGGATTGTCAAGCCGTGTCACGTAACAGCTGTGTTTTGAAAGAAATCCCTCTGAGGCATTCCTTGTAGCCAATCTCCAGCCAGCCATGGGTTCCACGTAGGAGGGTGAAGTTTCACCTACTGTCATCCATCCTCTGCTCCTGTCACTAGTCAACGAGCCATCATCTCGCTCCACTTCTGTTCACTTGTTTCTAACTGGGAGACATGTTCTTCGTGTTTTCATGAACATTATGTGATGTTATAATCTTGATATATTTCAATCTTTGAGGTCCTCTTTTAAGCATTATTCATGCATTTGAGTTCACGGGCTTGAGACAACTAGACCATTTTACTTGCACAGTACAACAGCAGGAAATGTGGGAGACAGAATGATATATTCCTGAGTTGACTTACTGTAAGCGTAATAGAAGCTCAAAAAGGGGAAAAGTCCCTCAGGATTCAATTATTTTCACTTGTTTTGGTTTATTTCAGAGATCTGATAATCAAAGACACTGAAATCTCTCCCCAGTACACAACTGGTTTGAACAGAATACTGTTTTCTCTAATCAATTTTGATCACAGGATGCAGAAGGAGAGAAAAACTAGTATGGTCCTAGAGAATTTTGGCATTATATTCATATTCAACACAAACTAGATTCCTCAAACTTCAAATATACACTTCTGTCGTAGATTAGAAAACTCTAGGAATGGTGAGGTCTAACTGGAAGCGAAAGGGGAAAAAGTGAGAGCACCAAGATCCAGTTACCTTACACAGTGAGCATCCACAGTGACATTTTCAGATGTGCTTACATGCTTTTGGTAGCCCCTCATTTCCAAACCTATTGAGTGACACAGGATTTTACCCAACTGTTTGAGTCATCTTGGCCCATCTGTGAGGAAAGAAGTTTGCCTTTGCTCAGAGTCTAAATATAATCTTAAGACTACAAAGTACCAACCACTGCTATTCATCTCCTCAGCACGCTGACTTGCCTGAGCACATCAAAAACATCCTCTACTCCATACTCTGTTTTTCTAAACACTGAGACAAGTTCAGGGTGCAGAACCTTATTTATCAAGTGTAATCTTTATAAAAATAACTAGTTTCATTTCACCTGAGGTAGCATATTACCTCTTTTTCAGACTCACGCATTTCTTCAGGAGCACAAGAGACCCGCTGTCAGCCTTCTCCAACACTCATGCTTAAATGAGTAAGCAGAAAACATCTTTTATACAAAATAACCCTGAAAATATAGAGCTGGCTTTTTAGAGTTTTTGAGCTTTCTCAATACTCCCAGGTTCTCTCTGAACAGATATTTGCAGTTGCAGCATTAAATAATTCCAACATGCATGAAAAGAATATACAGAGGAGGCAATTTCCGAAACCCACATAATTACCAAATTAAATTGAATATAATTGAAGTGGCTGCAATTATTTAGCCACACATAATAATGGGATCTTAAAATATGTCTGTATATTCTGCTTAAATAAAATATAAGTACTGGAAGGTGTGTGCCCTCAGCTATGCTGATGCAGTTCCTCGAGGGGATTTTTTTTTTAGAGGCAATGACTGGCATTTTTTCTTATTAGAAAATTGAAAATCTGGATCTGAAATAAATAAATAACAGTAAGAGCCTTTTTTATGCTACTATAAAGAACACAAATCAGAACTGCACATCACATTCTCACGAAGTTTCACCAGGAGCTGAAGACCTGTGTGCCCTTTGAGCATTTAAAAATGTCACCCTGTAGCACAGAGAGATATGTAGAAATTCTTCACTATTTCTGATTAAAATGCATCCTCACAGCCTGTCTGCTCACTGAATCTGATTAGTTATTATGTGTGATGCCTTGATTGTGATGAAAGGCAACCAACTGGGAAACAACAAAGAAAGGTTAACACAACAGTGCCTTTAGGATCTCTGGTAGTAGCACTCCATAGTTAAAAATACTGTGATAAAAAATGTATCCAATAAATATACTTATTTCATTTTATGTTGGCTTCTTTAGTGCACCTCACACTGAGGACTCAGCCTATTGGCTGTGCTGAAGGGAGGTAAAGGAAGGTGCTATGATACCACTGATGTTTTATGTCCCCTCGTAAAAAGTCACTTGTGGTCACTGTAGATATCTTGTATTTACCTTCTGCAATCCAGTTCCAGAAAGAAAAAAGGCCACTCTGTGGTGAGCCACGGCCTGATGACAAGAAGATTGAAAAGCTCAAGTGATTACTGATGAATGTCAGAAAAGGGGCACAATCTCTCCAGACAAGATGGACGACGAACTCAAGCAGGCTGTAAATACCAGGCAAGATTTTACTAAGCTGACTGAAAGTCCTTTGAGCTACATTTCCATCCCAGGGTACTCCTATTCAGCAGAGCTTTTAAAGGGGCGCTCGATTCATAGCGGACAAAAGGTAATTAATAATCACTTACTGGAAGGATTTTCTATTTTTCTTTTCTAGGCCACAAAAATTCTGAGATCCCATAACTGAAAGTCATATTATTTTGCATTTTCAAAGTGTACACCAATGTTTGGAGACTTCTGCACTGCATGAGTTATAATTCCAGATTTTACTGAGGCTTCAGTGTTGGGGAAGATGATCTTTCCAGCACACAGGAATGACATATCCTTCCAATAACCTTTTAAACGGTCATCAAAAGGCACAAAGAATAGGATAATAAGGATGAAGGAGCAATTTTCACTCCTGGAGGGAAAAATAAAGCCAGCTGAATAATGAAAAAAAATATTCACAAAGCAAGTTGAAGTTCAAGAGTCAGATAAGATTTTTCTCTTATTAATGTGATAATAATGATCACTGGTCATTGTTCACAAGCACTATGGTGATTACTCAAAACTTTAACTTTTTTTTCACGTTATTTACTCTTGGCTATTTATCTTTTTCTTTTTTTGAACATTTTTATCACTGGACCAGCAAACAGAGTTTAGGCCATTTAATAGCCCATAGCAATACAAAAGTGCAGCAAAGAGGCTCAAGGTAAGATTTTTCAGGTGACTCACTCCTGTGATGCTCCTGGCACTGAAGTCAGAGGCCATTCCTTCATTTGTCTTAAAAAATAGGAAGTTAGGAATACAGAAATAAAATCTCATTTTTAAGAAATCACTTAGTAAATTGTCCCAAAACTAGAGACACCACACCAAAGAAAGTCTACAATAAATATTTCATTGCAGCTGTTTATGGTTTTGCTCTGTTAAGCTTTTGTGTAGAACACAGAATTCTTCTGTGCTCCTCTTCACATTCAACCTAATTTATCTATGAAATTCTCCAACAATTTTAAAAGCAACTGAAATGACTGACAGTCAATGTAACATTTTCTGGATTCCACTTCTGATTGGAATCTCCAGTTCCCTACGGTACATAACCCAAGAGTTTATTTTGAGTCTTTGGATAATTGAGACATCATTAGAAATCTCCAGAATGTAACTACCTGAAATTCACAGCCTTTTCTTTAAAAAATTTTAAAAATAAAAAAAATAAAAAATTAAGTCTGTACAGACTCAGGGGAAAGTGGCTAGGAATTATGAACTCTTAGGAATCCAGAAACAAATGGTAACTAAAAGTGTTTCAGCTAAGTGACTTCCCTGTGTGATACCCAGGGTCTGACAGATAAGTATTTAGTGGTGGCAGTCTTATCAAGTGAAAAGCAGAAAGAACCCCGAGTCCAGAGGAATCACAAGATTTCTGAGACAGGAAATGCACAGCACTCCACAACACCTAACTCACAACATGACATTTAGTGGTATTTGTGAGGCAGCACCAAATCTGCCTTTTCTGTAGATTTCAGAGGAATTTAGGATTTTCTTCCCTTTTTATTTCTCCCTGTCTCTTTTCACTGACAGCCAGCTCTGAGATTTAGTGCCTACTTACTTATTATCTCAAAAAGAGACAGAGATCCAAATCACTGGGATCTGCCTGCCACTAGAATTCCTGAAAAATATAGAGAAAGAAAACAAAAGTCTAAAAATAGCTCGTAGCAGTACAGAGGTTTATTAATGGAGCAAATAAAAAAAAAGACTTTACTTTATATGCCTTCTGTGCTGTTCTTCCAGAAGAGCCCATAGTATAAATTCTCCCTTCTTGAAGGAAAGCCAAGTAAACAACCATTATTTCTATGCCTAAAGAGCCACTGGTTAGACAAACAATGAATTTCTATCGAATGCATATGAAAACCTACGGGAACAGCCGGGTCTTTTGCTAGTGAACCTTCTCTGTTAAGCAGCCTGCTTGCAGTGCTGCTTGTTGCCTTTGCCTGGTAGCTCATATTCTAAGAAGCTCATGAGATTTTGCAGAGATCTGTCGTGACTGCTCAGGTTTAGCTCAAATACGCATTGCTTGCACGGTTATTTCATTCTTTCCTTGCATACAAGCTCTCTGGAAATTGCCTTTTGTGTTGCAGGGTTTGTCCAGTGTCAAATCCTGGGGCATACCCCTGTTTAAACGATGCCACACTTTATTAGCTTTCATTTAACATTTGCTTGTGCTGCAGACAGATTTTTAAAAAGCCCACATTATGTAATTAGCTCTGATTTTATCGATTGCCTGTTGATGTGTGTTACTAACAGCAAATCTGAGAAGCCTGGTGCAGGAAAGCCTGCAAACATTGCACAGGAAATTTAGAAAGTGACTGCCACCCATAGACTAAAACCAACATAACGCAATAGATGTCTGTAAGCAGCCACAGGACCAAGAATAAGAACCTGCATCAGAAAGGCAAGAAGAGCTTCTTCTCCAGACTTTGATTCTTGCTGCCATTTACAAATGGCACCACGTGGAAACTGAATGGAGACAGGAAACTAAAAATCCATCTCATGCAGCCCTCCCTCTCCTTAGCTGGTACAAATGTCTCACCCCACGAGAGCCTTCAGCTCTGCTGCTGTCAGAGCATGAAACAGGGTTAACCAACTGTGGGGGGAAAAAAGGTTATTTAAGCCAAATAACCAGGCACTTCTGCTGTGAGCTTAAGAAAGCCTATGTTGTAAAGATGAAAGGTGGAAGAGATAAGAAGGTATTCCCTAGCTTTGGTTAGAGTAGACACTGATAGGCTCTCTAAGCTTTAAAGTTTCATATAAAAATGTTACTGGGCCAACGATACAAATGATTTTGGAAAGATATCCCATTTCAGTCTTTATTTCAGAGTGATTATGAATGTTGCATCCCAGTAATGAAAATTAAGGAAGGATGGTCTTAGTAGAAATACACCGTCTAGAAGCAAGTGGGAAATTTGTATAGAGCAAGGAAACACCTCACAGCTTCTCTTTGCTTTAAGTCAAAACATTTAACAGGATTACAGAATTCTAAAGAGATGATTTGGGCAAGGGGGTTGATGGGTAACAAATAATTACAGTGGTCAAAGAGCACTTTTTTCACAGTTTCACTTTTTGTGGATCAGCAAAAGCATCGCATGGCATATAAAGTAGATTTTCATGCCCTGGGTCCGGTTCCTGGGGCAGCTTTGTTCTTTTTTTCTCTTATTTAGGGACTAGATGATTTGTATCAGAATTTAGATCAGAAGGGGATCTTACACGAGACACAGAAGTTGGGATTCCAACATGCCACAGGCTCTACCTTCCTGGAGACTTGGTGGTGGTGGTGGTGGTGGCGGTATTATTATTGTTGTAGTAGTAGTAGTAATAACAATAATAATAATAATAATAATAGGAAGATTTGTAAACAGTTCTGAACTTTGTGCTTTTGCTAGAAATCCAGTGCAAGGTGACAGCTGGTAAGAGAGAGCTCCTATCACCCTGGACAGCAAGAACCTCATCCCTCACAGACAGCTAATAAGTTGTCCAGGATGAGCTGATGATGCCTGCACATTGTCCGGTGACAGATGACTCACTGCACAAAATCATCAGTAGCTGGTACAAACACTACAATAAGTTTGGTCACATTGCAGAAAATGTCACACTAACAGCTTTTATAGTACTTTTTGTCCTGCCTCTGACCATGTTTAGTACTACATCTCCTGTGCAAGTGCAATCACCCAGGGAATTTGTTTCCCACACAGCAGGCTCCTCTGAATTGTGATCCACCTGAATAAGCACCTGTCCTATAAAAAGCCATTAGGAGCAAAACCAGAGCAAAACAAAAATACATTTAAGGCACATTTCAAAGACACATGTTGAAAACTGAAATAATATACTGGATCTAAACACAGTGGAATGCTCCCCTGTGAAATTCATGGGTACTTAAGCTCTTCATTTTCTCCTAATCCTTACTGGCAATGCTCCTGTTGAGAGACAAGGCCCAGAAGCTCCCACCTGTTAGCAACAAGTCAAAGAGAACTATGGAAACATAAGTTGATATTTCCATGAAAGAACAAGCATTTTCTTTCAAATTCCCAACTGCCACTTCCTTTGGGGATGCTGCTCCCTGACAAGGTGGCCTGGTGAAGACACAGACTCAGGAATAACTCCTCCCACTAGAGAGTAATTCTACTGCAGGGTGTCCAGTCCTCTGTGTTCACAGGGACAACTCCATCCTGTCACGTCCAGTGCTTGTCCCAGTCCAGAGGATCACCAATTCCACGTCTGGCAAGAGTGTCTGTTGTACAAAGACTGCATGGAACCCTTGTGACACACATTTAGTCCTTCCCTTGCAGCAGCTCTAACTTTACCCAAATCCAGCAAGGATATTTCCCCATTTACACTGCCCATTTGCTTCCCAGCTGGCCATACTGAATTATAACAGCTTTGATTGCACACCAGTGAGGATGCACACATGAAATTCAAGAGCTTTACCTTGTATTTCTAGAGGGAAAGTTTGCCCTAAACGACTGTAGAGAGCTGTAGAATTGTGTAAATGTGGCACTACTTCATCAATTCCTGCGATGTATTTCTCCTGTCACATCAGAAAGCCAACAGTGACATAAGTTCAAACAAATTAAGTGTTGTCAACTGTGTTAGCCTTTTGCCATTGCAGTGCTGTCTCCTGAATGTAGATCAGGCCACATAATCCTTGAGGTACCAGTAACTACACTGTATTTTTGGAAATAACTATCTTTTTATCCTCTCCAATTTCAGTGTCCTTAATCTAACTTGCAGGCAACAAGTAAAAATCAACTGTGCTAGCCAGAAAGTAAGCATTTTATATTCTGTATGGAAATGGGATGCATTTAAGAAGTGGAAAGTGGGATTATACACATCTGTTACAGACATAACAGTTCATACAAGGATCATTTTCAAGCTACTGCATGAGCGAGTCTATCTTCTGCAAAAGAAAATGTGTTGAACTTGTAAGTGAACCAAAAGAGAGGTACAAGCCATTAAGATTTTTCTCAGAAACTAGATATTGCTCACATTTGGGGTATTTTAAGCATTCTACCATTGCAAGATCATGTGTCTTCAAAACACATTAAACCATAGCTGGCATGGACCACTTATTCTGTATGCAAAGTGTGCTATGCTGTTCATTTCTTCCTCCATAAATCTTCATGTAATAAAGGCAGAAACAGGAAACAGAGAAGATTTGGGGTAGGAGGAGCAGTTCTGACATGGCAAAGGGTAAGTCTGGGGAGTAGCCCTGGCCTCTGAGCTGCTGCTGACTGTACTGATGAGGAGTGAGGAGTAGAGACACACACCAAGCTAGACACAGAGGATACCTACAGTAAACCACGCTCCTGAGGGGCTGGCAGCATTCTTGTGTCATACTCCCTGACACAGCAACACAGACCCAATTCCTGCTCCAGGAAACCATGTGGAATTTTTAGGGCCTTTTTATTTAAAAAGAAGTTATGTCTGGAAACAAAGATTTTTAAAGAAACCTACCCAGGGCTGAGGCAATCCTGTGCAGGCAAGTCCCCAGTGTGGCTGCTCCCCAGTATAGTCACCCAGCACAGTGTGTGCAGGTCTGAAGAGTATCACTGGAGAAATAAGCTCAGTCTTTAGGCAGACACGGCCTCGTGGCCTCAGCAAGCAGAGCACAACACATCAGCTAAATAGCAAAAACCAGGTTTCTGAAGTTTTCCTCACCTGCAAAGCTGGCAGAGCTGAAGAGCATTTAAGCTGGGGGGCTGGGGACAGCACAAGAAATGAATGACAGGACAGGGCTACAAAACAGCTCCCTCTGAGAACCAGCCCACAAATTTCCCATGACAGCATTTGTGATACACCAGGTATAAGACAGGCTATATATCAACCCCAGCCTTCCTTTGCAGGAAACATTTTGTTTGCATGGTACATTTAGCTAATACTGAATTATAATTGAGCTCTTGTGATACTACCTATTATGCAAATACATTCATTATGATTCATGGTATTACAATAGGTAGTAAATGAATTGATAATTACGTGACACTTAAAATAAATAGGATAACACTTTGTAAAATCACAGCTAAGCGTTACTTTTTACAATG
The DNA here is from genome assembly GCA_013398115.1 of Falcunculus frontatus. Lineage (NCBI taxonomy): Eukaryota > Metazoa > Chordata > Aves > Passeriformes > Falcunculus > Falcunculus frontatus. The sequence goes on along the minus strand of VZRV01004450.1, from coordinate 764,790 downwards.
CATTATGTTTGTATCCTCTTCTTACAAGAGACTGCAAGAGGCCTGGCACAGGGAGGCAATGCAGTGTCTGCATCAAACTGACTGCAGTGTGCTCTCTTTTTATTGGCAAGGAAGTGCCACCATGTGTTTTAGATGCAGTAAAGATATTTAATTAGAAAGCTGCCTAATGTACTTTTGATGTCTTGTCATCCAGCTGTTGACCACAGGGAGCCACGTAGGACACTTAAGTCGACATGAGCTAGATGACTTTTTGCCCCTCTGAGATGATAACTATCTTCATACAGAAAGTTCCACATAGCACAGGCATTGTTAAAAATATTGTCAGATAGAAAGCAGAATAAAATGAAGCTGTTCCTGGATTTCACAGCAGCTACAGAGGTTAATTACTACCCTACCTCTCTAAATGGTACAAATGGAGACTTAAAATGGAATTGGTGGTGTGGAAGACTTGCTTTTAGTCAAGGAATGATGTACAACTTGATCTACAACTCCACCAAACCACTGACAAATCATAAAATATGGCTTAGGAGAGAAAGATGTGGCTTCTTTTCCCAAATAGTAGAATCTGGGCCAGTAACAAATTCTATTTAATTTCTTTGGGGGAACAAAATAAGGAATGCCAAAATAAATGTAGCAAACAAAACCACAGCTGCAGCAGGAGGGAACAGAGACACTAAAGAAGATTTCAAGAGCACTGAGACATAGAGGCAGCCTCTGACTGGGCAGATAAATCAAGAACTTCACTTTCTAGCCCACTGAAGCTGCTGGTTTTGCGAGTAGAGCCTATACATTTAACTTAAGAACACACCACAGTGAGCCAGCCAAAAGCCCAAGGACCATCATCTCCTCAATGAGTGAATTTGTCTTGTTTCCCATGCCTGCTGCAAAGCATTCTGTTACCATTTGAAGGATTTTAGATCATCATGGCTCCCACTGTTAGAAAAGTAAATGTTAAGCAGAAACATCTAATTCCGAACGTAACAGGCAGCATCAGAAATACCAGATCAGATCCTGACTTATCCTGTCACTCAGTGGGAGTAAGTTCCAATAACTTTTTTATAACTGAACTTTCCAAGGCCTTTCTCGCTAATTCATCTGTCATTTCACAATAACATGGAACTGCCCAGAATTTTACATGAAAAGAAAACAAACTGTAGGAAGTTTGTGGCCCTCTCCATTTCTGAGGTTAATTGACATACAGGACCTGCAACAAGTGTGAATATTCTGTCAAGCTTTCAGTTCACTCTGCAGCCCTCAGCAGTTTTAAATGAGTAGCATGCTCTGGCAGTTTCATAAATTTTCTAATTGGGTTCAGATCCCTCCCCTGAAAATAAGTGTAAGTGAAGCACCTCGCTTCTGGTACTTTATTAAGGATCATCACTGTTGATTTCCCACATGGCCACCTGAAATGGCTGAAGACAGACAACTAAACTGGCAATCAGAAAGCAATCAGCAGAGGTTAGTACAACATCTGTCTTCCCATCTTTTCTTAGGCAAAGTGTGGTGTCTAAAGAGACACCACCAAGTGAAACTTAGCCCCAGTTAAACGTTTTATGGCAAGGTAAAAGAGCAATGTCGGAGTCAATATGAGATGCTTATAGCTTTAAGAAGTAATTTCAAGGGAAAGTACATTTTTAACTAAGTAAAAAACTGCCCTGGGTTTGCTACTCCAGCACTTTGCTGGTATGTCAAAAAGTGACATTGAAACTTGCCCAGAACCTGTCTGAAAATGGAAACAAAATGGTCTGGTTGCTAAAAGTAGATGGATGTCAAGAACAAGCCAGATCACAAGTAGAAAGGGTAAATCATTTTTCAAGATTTCTCCTGTAAGTAATTTAAGGAGATAGAATAGAAGTCAGGATATTTTCATATACATTTCAAACCTCACATAAAACTTCAAGATATGTTTCATTACTGAAATCTTCTCACTTCTCCCGGGAAGTCTGACCTTCAGACCACAGCAAAATTAAGGGTCCAGTAGCATAAGCCAGAGAGAGAGAACCAGTGGAGAGCCCTTGCTCCCTCCATAGTCACCAACCACACAAGACTGATATGCAAAAAATAAAACCATCAACGAAAAAAAAGCAAAAAAAAACAAAAAAACCCCCAAAAAATAAACACCAGAAAAACTGCAGAAGACAAAAAACCCCCTTCATTATCTCTCTATAAGCTTTTTAAACAGTCTTCTAATAAACAGAATTTTACAGAAGCATTAAACAAAAATAATTTAGAAATCTCACGAAGGGTCAAGTGTATTTGTTTCTTATATATGCAGATTCAATAACAGCTGGGAAGTTCATATTGCTCATTTCTGAATTCCTATGAACATTGTGGCTTTAAAAGCTTCAGTCAACAGGTTAATACTAATGGCTTTCTACTCTGTCTATGACAGATAGGAGGAAGGAAGCAGCAGGAAAATGGAGAAAGGTAAGCCAAATACAGAGTACAACATGGACAGGAAGGCAAAGGAAAAAAAGAGAAAAATCACATAAAAGCAGAACAAAAATGACACAGAGAAGAAAATAATCTAGTTGCAAACAATGATCTATATAGCATCTCCTGAAGCCAGCTTCAGTTATGATCAATATTCCTCTGTGTTTAATTCTATATATAACGTACACTTTCCAAATAGAGACCGATCCAAAAAGTAGAGCTGCTTCATCTTTGAAAGGAAAAACACTTAAATTAACATACACTAAGACATTAAAGATTCGTGTTGAAAGTCTAAAATGAATGTGAGAGCTTCCCACATCCAGTTGGCTTAGGAGGAGGTGAGAAAAGCACCTTTCAAGCAATGAAAGCATGTTATAATCTCCCTGAGTCCCAGGACTTCTCAGGAGCCGGGAAGGTGGGCAAAGAGGTGGAGCTCAGTACAACTGCTTTTAACAGAAACTAGCTTAAGAACTCAAGTAAAAATTGTTTCTGCTTTGGCTCACTCTCAAAGCAGGCTATGTGGTTTATTTAAAGAGTTGTCTGTGAATAAAAACCTTCATGGTCCCAACAGTATTCAGGTAATACCGCATATGTTAAGTAGATCAGAGATTTCTGCTCTTCATGTAATTTGAGAAAACACCAAAGTAATGTGAAATAATATGTTCTCTAGTAGAAACTAGCTGGAGAACTTGGAGTAAACATTTGCTGTTCCTTCCAGAAAGCTGTCTAAAAATGAAGTTTTATGAGCACAAGGCCATCTTCCCATTCCTGAACATTTTTACAGCAGCAGCAAAGGTTTGGCCCACTGTATTCCCAGATAGGGTCATGAAAATAAAGAGCAGCAATGTTTTGTGACATCCATAGCCTTATGTATGCTGCTTACAGCTTCCATCTGAGATTTATACACCAAGCCAAAGAAGTAATTAAGGAACAATTAAATTAAGCTTTATAGAAGGCGATGAAAACGGCAGTAAAGAAGCAAACTACAGCACTGCAAACAACATAACAGCATTTGGAGCACACTGCAATGAACCTGCTGCCTTCTCTCATGATGCTGCCACAGAGAGGGAATCAGGAAAGACCTGTGCTGGCAGCCATCTCAGGAAGCCCCACGGCCAGATTTGGCCCCCAGACAAGATTCTTTGTCCCTGTGTTGTTTCATGAAAGGGAAGCCTGAGCTATTTTCCCAGCTAGGAGCAATTACCAGAGTCGATTGCTCATGAGCAGAAGTGCCCCACCAAAGGCAGGGAGGTGGGAAGGCCAGGTAGGCAGTGCTCTTCCTAAGCCAAGCTTAGGCATGAAAAGCCCCATAGCCAGGCATGATTTGGCCAAGCTGGGACCAACATTTAAGACAAGAGAAAAACCCAGCTGACTCAATGCAAAGGACAACAGAGAGTGTGACAAACAAAAAGTGTATGTATTTACTTCCATAAAAATCAGGTTAGGGGAATTTGCAGAAAAAAATTTATTACCCTCACAAGATGTCCGGATAAGGTAGGAGGTCCTCTCCTTTCAGACTGAGATAATTAATGGAAGATAGAGTCACCCTGGTGCGTTTATGAGACTATTGCAGGAGATGAGTGCAGTGCACAGAGGGTGACAGCTGTATCATGCCATTCCTGTGCCATTTTGTTCACTTTTCTTTAAAGTTTTTATTCATTTACCCAAAATCATGAGACAGCTTTACGGCAATAAACTAACTACAAAGAGGTGAAAGAGTGTAAAATGAATGCATTCTGTAATATTAGTCATTTATCATCTATATGAAGTGTGTAATTGCCAAAAACTGCTAACAGATTGCAGGTCAGTAGGATCAAAATGTGTGCTTCCCAAACCATTGAGGAGAACAACTCACAGTGTTTATCCCTAATATCCTAATTTGAAAACTCAGGTCAAGATGCAGCTGATGATGCAGAGCGGCATCTCCTTAATCTGTTCAGAGGGGAGATGCCGACTTACACCTGCTGCTGCTGCTGCTTCTGGCCCCCTGTTTCACAGAATAAAATGCTCCTAACTGAGATCCTGAGTATTTGTCACTGGAGAGAACATCCCGTGAGCCATTTCTTTCACAACTTTCTCTGCAAATGTTGCAAAGGTATCCAGGCTCTGGTTTAAAGCTCCCAGAATGGCATCATGGACCAAAGAGCTGTATAGCATTTTCTTCCCTCTCCTGTCTGCAAGGTGTGTATAAACATAAATGTCCTCTGCTTTGTAAAATCAGGACCAAACAGGATACAAACCAGGATATTGTTTGATTTGTAAAAACAAACCAAAGAATATAGATNAGGGGAAAGGGGTAAGGGAAAGGGAAAGGGAAAGGAAAGAAAAGAAAAGGAAAAGGGAAAGGAAAGAAAAGAAAAGGAAAGAAAAGAAAAAGGATGATCCCTGTCTTCTTCTGCAAACAACTCTTAAGGCTGCTTTCACTTCGAAGTGTTCTCAAATATCAATCAAGAAAGTGTACTATTAAATAAATAAATAACCAACAGATTTTATTGGCAATTAGAGAAAACCTGCAGGAAAAAGGCACACTTTACACACAGTTGTTGTATCTTCTATTAAAGATACAGGCGACACGTTAAAGGTAACAGCCACTAAGTACTGAAACCAGCTATGCACATTCATGCAGACACAAACCAGAGATGTTCTTCTCTGCAGGACGTTCAGCTGCCACTCGGTAGAAACAGATTAAGAAAGTGCAAGCAAGCAACACTGACAGACTGAGTAGAACAATGACACCAGCCTAAAATTCAGACATGCAATCAGTCCTTGCAGATTTTTGTTGGCTTTCTGACACTCTCCTCTGAAAACTTTATTGTGCAGGCCAACATTTATTTTTTCTATTACACTGTTATTTCTGTTCATCTCAGCAGATAGTAATATTGATACTAACATTACTCCCACAAAAACTACATTTTAAAAGGCAAATATTGCAAGGACCTAAGTAATGTGCTGAGCAGGGGGGGTTTTAATTAATCCACCCTGGTTTAATCTCAGTGATCACTCCCAGAGCCCCCTTCACAGCAATCATCTGCTCCACATTAGTGGCCTTTTACTTTATTTAAAAATTGGGATAAATAAGAAACCCCAAGAATTACACCTGTAATTCATGTTTGGGTTAATTTAGAGTGTGAATAACTTCACATGACTGGCAGGACTCAGTCTTCTCACATTTAAAGGAGGCAGTAAAGCAAGAGAGCACCAGAAAAGTCCCAAAATGTTTCTTCAAGACTCCCCAGTGCCATAACATGAAGCAGGAAGAGGTCCCTTCTCAGAGGAACACCTGGATACATTGGAGACCCAGTCTCCAGCCACCTGTGACTACAAGGAATGCCATTCCAACTGCAAGGAGGTGCCACTTCCATAGTTGTGTTTCCTGCTCATCTGATAGTTCACCCATCGCTATCTCCTTGACCAAAACACCAGATCATGATCTCACAGGGTCTGTCTTTGTATCAGTCACACAACAGAGTCTAATGTAGCAGGGCTTTATCCCCAGCACCAGGGATAATAATACTGATCCTTTTTCCTAGTGCCTAACTGGGGTGGTACTGTTTGTGTTACAAATATGTAGGCAGAGACAGACAGACTGACCTTTATTCTTTACAAGGTCTCCACAAGCACCTGTAGACTGGGACATGGGGCTCTTGCAGAATATCGACTTTGCCAGATGGGAATTGGACCTCTACAAAATCATCCAATGCACGTTGGATAAACTCGTCGAAGTCTCGCTGTCTTTACCGGTTTATGCTGAGACATTTCACCTTTACAATGATACTGTTCCATCTACTCCTGAATTTCATTTTTGTCTTATTTAATGACCATCTCAAGCAGTTCCTTTTTGTATTTCTCACCTAATTCATACTTGACCTTTTCAGATTTCCTTCCTTACAGCAATAAGCACACTTCAAAAGGTTTAGCAATCAAAGCAAATAAGCTCCCAGGAGCTTTTCTGTGTTCCTAAACTTAGTTTCATTTACCCAAACCTATTAAAAGAAGAATCCAGTATCCCAGACAGAGCTTCCCTTCTTTCCCAGTGGCTTCCTCCATCATAAAATTCAGGTCTGTTGGTCAAAACCCAACAAGTTACTATCTGCGCTTGGTATGCAGATTTACCCCCACAGAGGCCCACAGGTGCCCTCTCTTACTCCCTCCAGTTTCACAACTTTAAGAGGACAGTCAAAGCAGAGTTTCATATTGACAAGGTGTTTCTGTGCTCTACAGTAAGACTTCTTTCCCAAATACATTTAATAAGTAAGTAAATGTCATGCACATACTGGACAAGTAAGCTACGACACAATATCATGGAAGCAAAGAAAATTCAGATATCACAAAATGGTTTGGGCTGCAAGGGAATTTAAACATCAACTAGTTCCCACCCTGGGATCATCAAATACAGTCCTTCATTTTGCAACATAACTAAGTGTTGAGACAAAGTAATGGGATTCAGCAGTATGGTGGGAAAACAAAGCAAGATCCTACTATTACTTAATTAGAGTGTACTTTCTTAGCCAAAATTATCATACCAATGTGACCTACAACATGAAACATACAGCAAGGGGCAAGAATATACTCTGGCTTCAGAGCAGTATTGACTCCTTTGCAGTAAGTCTCTCACTATGATGAAAAAGATGCAAATAGCTACTGAAATAGCAATCAAAATTAAAAGGCATTTTCTTCTCAAAAATCAGGCTCAACGCATTAATTTTATGGTGTCCTTAAAGACGGGCAGTCAGACCTTCTAACAGGCTGAACAAGAAAAGATCTTTGGCCAAAAAGTGAAGAGCAAGGACTGAAAACTAGAAAAGGAACACGGTGACTTAAGTGTTGATGAGACAATCAGGCAGGGCTTCTGAAGAGTTAATGAGTCTAAAGTAATATAAAAGTAATCAAACTAAGTCCAGATGAGCGCTGCACACCTCAGTGGAGCCCAACAGCTGGTGTTCCTGCCCACAGTCAGGTATTGTATAAAACTGTCCTCACATGAATAAATATATGCAAAGGCTGTCTCTCACACGGAGAAAACACTGTCTGGGGACTGGGCAATTAACTGTGATGGGAAGCCAAAAAATCTGAAAATACCACACTTAGAAAATACAAACTCACAGTCTTTGAAGCTCACAGTCTTGAATCTTTGAAACTTGCCTTGCTGTTTGTGGATATGTTCTTTGGGGGTTACTGTGGTCATCAGCTCATGTATAATTGTCCCTCTGAATGACACCATACCCTGCATTGCTGCTCTGGGATGATGCCACATTACACTGCAGTCTCTGGAGGGGAAAATGAGTGATCTGGGTTTGGGGTCTGATTCTGGCTGCATGATTTGGCACTCCTGGCCACAGAGTCAATGGTTATCAAATAGTTTTGAGCAAGGGTCAGGGATGTGACTGGATAATTCAGTCATGAATTCTTTAGGGAGTTCATAAAGTGTTCCTCCAAACATATAGGCAGCATGTTAAAGCACAAACAATCCATCTTCTAAAAAACAGGATTATCAGGGCATGAGCTTCCCTGAACTGGAATCATAACCTAGTACCAAGACACTTGCCACATAAATAACTAAGGTAGCTGAAGATTCTCTAATCAAATGCAGGTTCCAAAAATTACAAAGTGCTTCCATTTCTAGGCCTTCCCACCCCAACACATTTCCTGCTGGCACTACTCTTTGCTTATAGTTGTTGTTGTCATTGTTGCTATTTATAACAGAACCCTGTAAACCAAAATCTTTTCACACTTGGACAAGTTGCTGCAGTATGTTTTGGGATTTGAAGCTGCAGGATTGTCTCTTGATCTTAATTCTTCAGGCTGTAAAGCCATTTCCACCTGCTGCAGTGAACAGGGGCTCCCAGAGGTGTTATAGTAAGTTGGCATAAGGGGAAACAGAGGAAATTTGTTTAATTTTTTTTTTTTAATACCTGCTGTTTCATCCAAGAGACAGGACATATGGGTATCAAATGTTCAAAATAGAGCTTATAAAATATGACTGTTCTGTGTTTCTCAACACTGATCATCCAAGACTGTTTACCTTCCACCTTAAATACATTTGCCTAGATTATTAGAGTGAAATCAGCTTCAAAATTTTAGAAGCCAACAAAATTAATGCCCCAGTACACCATATTTCACAGTAACACATCTAAAGCAAGTTACTTGCTTCTAGTAGGCTCCTACACATCCCAGCAATCTTGTCCTTTCTCCTCACCCAGGACAGCACCCAATCAAAAGTAAAGATGCAAAAGAAAGAAAACATCCTGTCATTTCATGTGTGAGTGGTGAAAGATAAAGTCATCAAAGCTCTCTAGAGGGGTACATGGCTCCCACAGCCAAAAGTCTATCTAGCAGTATTGCACAAATCTTATGACAAGAAAGGGGGCATCAAAGCAAGCACAGCCTTTCACTCCAAACAAACTCTCTTCCAAAGAAATCCACAAAAGCAGTAAACATTTTCCACACCAATAGTACAATATCAGTATACTGTTACAAACACTAATAGCAACATCTTCATGCTTTGAAGGGCTTGGTTTATCTCAGCTAAACTAGATCAACAATTTACAGCAACTCCTGTATTTTGGTAAAAAACTTATCAACTCTGATAGGTGTTTGCAGAAAAACTTCTGAAGCAGATGACATGAATTTACCACCTTCACATTGCAATCAGCCTGAATTTATGCCATGTGTAGGTGACCAGACTTTGTGCCAGGAAAACATTCCTGAAGAACAGTACTTCAAAAAGTGTAAGGTTTTTGCACTCTCTTTTTAAAGAAAGAAATTAGAATATTACCAAATGACCATCAGGAAAAGAGGAATGATGTATGAAAGAAGACACCATGGCCTTTTCAGAAATACTTTCTCTAGCTGGAGCACAGTGATGTCTGGAATGGTTGTACATGTGAGGACAGGGCTCTGGCCCACTCACCTCTGCAGCTACATGAGGAGCTGTTTGATACCTCTTTGGCCTTTGCACAGATCATCTTAAAAGACAACACAGGCAAAAAGCATGAGGAGGAAGGAATGTGAACACGGGAGAGGAGCTTTTAGGAACAGACTGAAACTCCTTCTCCATCCCTCTGCACAACTCTGAGGCAGGGAGGGCAGAGATACTGGAGAAGAACTGAAGCTGAGCCTAGGAAGAAGGGCAGGGGGGGGG